>JAEQBH010002967.1:0-134386 GCA_016808115.1 Tetrastigma voinierianum | reverse complement strand
ATTCAAATCATGCAATTTAACAATTCAAAACTTTCAAATATTTATGGATGATCAATGTAAATACAATACATATACTTGTTTTATATACAATCGCTATGGTTCATCGATATCCCAAAATACACTTTCATATTCAATATATCATGTGATGACTAAATTCATATATTTCACAATGCTTTTTTTCAATTCCACAGCTTCACATCCCAACTCACCCAAGAGGCCACAAATTTAATTCAAGAGGCATTCAATCTATTGCAACTGAATCTGCGAGGCACCGCTCGCTTATGTCAATCACCGCTGCGCTAATCAATTCATTTGCGCCTTAACGCATTTAATAGCGTTCGCAGATATCGAGTGTCACCCCGGCGACGGCCCCGTCGAGATGAAATTTCATGTAAATCCGCTTTATAACACGTAAGACGTTGCTCACGGCCGCGACCGTTATAACAATCAAAGATAACACGATACGGTCTCATTGGCCGGGCCACCTGAAGCGTGACAACATCAATGCCAACCCGCGAAGATCTATATCACCCTAATGATATCAATCATCCTCTTATAATCAATCCGTTAACATTCCGCTGGTATGCCTAAATCTTTATGCTGAAAGGCGCTATTGGCCATGTACATTTGTATAAATAGTTCACTTTCAATAGTCATGCAATTTTCATATGCAAAACAGATTACAGAATCAAATTCTTTCAACTATTTAAAACAATTCAATATACTCTTCAGCATTTAGAACAAAGCATTTCAAATATTGAAACGAGAATAGGAAATATAGAAATGAAATATGTAAAAATTTGAAACTATATCAAAAGTCGGTAGAACAAACCCAAAAAGATACGTTCTTAATTCCTGTCCTGGAATCTCGACCAACTCGACTTTTTCTCCCCTATTAACTTTAATCCATCACACATATTTCCTCACAACGTGAATAACCAAAGAAAAATTCATTTGTGCATTCTAGATTTGATAGGGTTGATGTTCATCATCACACCTCATTTGCCAAATTCTCTCGTACAATTGAGTCATATTTTGCTCATATAATCTTCACAGAAAATTATATTACTGTAGCTTATTTTTATTAGGAATTTGAATCATCTCATTTGGATCACCCAAATGATGTTATGGCACTTTTATGCCAAACTGGCTCCAGTCCCCAGCTCACTGGTTACCTACTGTTTTCTCAATTTCAGGGTCTTAACTCCATAAATTGATACGGGTCCCTCTACTATTAATTTGAATCTTATGGCCTCAGTTTCTCCCTCCAATTTGAATCATCCAATTTGGATCAAATATAACCTTCGTTAGTGAATTTCATTCAGACTAATGAATTTCTCTGCAAAAACAGAAACAGATTTTTCTTGCACATAGTTTTCCCCTTTGAAGGATTTCTGGGAACTTTGGGGTTACAATTGTATACCATTACTTCAAGTAAATTATTCTCCTAAGTCTATTTACCCAGAAATTTGAATCACTCAATTAGATGAGTGAAACTCAACTTATGGTCTAAGTACCAAATCCATCTAAACACATAACTGTTTTAAAATTGAACCAGAAATTTATCCGAAATGCAGTACATCACTTCAACGAATTTCGTAATTCAACTCGTCCAAATTTCACACTCATTACTTCATAGAGTTTGTTCTAATATAAGTCTATGTACTTAGCAATTTGAATCACTAATTTGATAAGAATAACCAAATATGAATAAAACAAAACATGGTTGGAAAATTTTGACAAAGATTTTGAAATACTTACAGATTTCCTCTTTCGCGATTTTTCTTCAAAACACCTCAAAACTCAAAATAAATCATGTCAATCACTTTAACATCTAATATCATCCTAAACCACCACAAGCAAACTGGCGGATGATTTAGGGTTTTCCCCAACTCAAACATCATTAGTAATTAGCTCCCCAGGTTTGTTCACATACCCTTGAATCACTTGGAAAAACCCTTGGTCTAGCCTTCCTTGAACAACCTTTGTAAGTTCTTGCACAAATCTTCTTGATTTCTTCTACAAAACCCTTAGCTTCCTCTCTCTCTTTTGCTCCTCTCTCTCTTCTCTCCCAAAAACGTTTTTTGATCTAATGAGCTCTCAGACCAAATTATTCTGAATCAAACTCCTCATATAAGGCCTTCCTGGCAAAGCCCATTTGGACTTAAGTCCTTAGACCAAATTTGTCTTTAAATCAAACTCCTCATATAGTGCCTGCTGCCTACAGTTCTATTTGATTCTTAAAGCTATCCCTAAAACGTTATATAATTCATACATCCTTCTATTTTGCAGACTCTCAAATTTTCTCATATTCACTCTGGGACACATAAACATATTCACAAATGACCTTTAGGTCCCGATTTTATGCTTCCACTCAGCTCCTTGAAGCACTGGAAACCTCGGCTTAATCTTTAAAATCACTTATCTGGCCAGAACAACCAATATTCATTTTTAATACTCCTTAAAATACCCAAGTTTGTCTGAACTATGTTCAATATATAATAAAAATTAAAAAAAAATAATTCTAAAGGTATTTTTCACGTTATATTTGGCCTTTAATACTCATCACTATAGCCAGGTTTTTCTCCCTCGCCTCCTGGAAGTCATGTTGTTCCCGCCTATGCCCATTACGGAACTGCGGTTATGAAACGCATTCTGAGTGGGCTGTGCTTCAAAGGAAAACTTTTAAGTCCCCGCTTTCTCCGTCCTTTTCTTTTCTTCTTCTCTTTCTTTCTTTCTCTTTTCTTTCCTCTCCTTCTCTTTCTTTTCCCTCTCCTTTCTTTCTTTCTTTTCATTTCCTCTTTCTATTTCTTTTTCCCTCTCTCTTTCTCTTTCTCTTTTCTTATGGTTTTTGCCTTGACCAAGTGCAGCTCTGATTTGGAAGAACCTGTGGCTTATGACTGTAATTTTTCGAGATGCAAAGAGAGATTTTGTAATCCTCCGAGGATTGCACTCTATAATGAAATTTTGTATTTCTGCAGAGTGCGACTTACAAAGCTTCACCCAACTCGAGCTCCTTGCTTCTTTCTTTTCCTCAGGGGGCTTTTTCTTTCTTCTGAGGCAGAGAACTGCTTCAGGCCGCTTGTCTCTGAGGTTCTTGGAACGACTTCATTGAATGTAAAGAACAATCTTTTGTGAAACATGCGCTTTTTGCGCCTAGACTTTTCCGAGCCAGCCTTGCGCGCATCATTATAATCTTACGACCACTCAATTTTGCACCTCAAAAATGAACATAAACCGTTATTTAAAAATTAGAACGCTGGTTTCACTAAAGACTACATTCCAAGGTCTTATTGCAGAACCGACAGTAAACCTCAACGTTCCATGAGTAAAAAGGTGGTCTTTCCTTCTTCTCGTTGGAAGTCAGAAGTGTGCCTGGGACATTGCAGATACGATTTGTAGTGGTCCTTCCAATTAGGTCCCACTTTCCCATGCGTGTCTTTCCTCGCCAAGTGCAGTTTTTCTTTAGAATCAGTCAAGCAGTTTATAACTCGGTCGACCCTTCGTCTAGTATCTTGTTGTCTTCAGGAAAATTCCTAAACGCCAGAAGACTCGCTTCACGCTTTTCTCAGAGATCCAAGTTTAGGCGAAGAACCTCTTCAAGTGGCTCTGGGGCGCTGCAAATTCAATCCTCGGGTGATCTAACCCGGTCCTATTGTGAGCTATCGCCGTGCCAAAGGCCGCACAATTCAGGTTTCGAAGCCGCTGATTTAAGACAAATTGTAGGCCTCATAAACACCCTGGGAGGTACTCTACCCATTTCCTTTAGATCTTCTAATCCTAGTCTTCAACGCTGGTTTCCTGAGAGTTCGTGATAGTGACCTTTACTTGCCCATCGGATCAGGTGAGCTTGGGATGAGTGGTAGTTCTCAATCTAAGCCCCCATAAATCCCCGAACTTAGGATTGTATCAAATTGTTTCCCATTATCGACATGAGGGACCTCAGATCCCGAACCTGATATTATAGAACCCAAGATGAAGCTGAATACCTTCTGCTCAAGGATTGTTGCTAAGGGCTCTACTACCCATTTGCAAATAGTCCACCCACCACAATGATGGCTCCAGATTAGCCCTTCTAACGTGGGTATGGTCCTACTGGAGCACTCAAATTTCATCATTTAAAAGGTCAGTGGGCTTATGACCGACGCCGCGTCTGTGATGGGAGATGAGATCTTGGCATGCTCCTAACAAGCTTTGCATTTTCTGACCGCCTACCAAGGCCTCGGTTATCGCTTTTGGTCAGCACCCTCGCCTCTCAAGGTTTTACTAGTTCCGAGCTCCACCGTGGCTGCACAGAGGCCTCTGTGTACCTCCCCGAAAGTGGTCACGCCTTCCTTCCCACACTCTGAGAATTGGCATAGAGAAGCCTGCTTATGGGTAATCTTCTGATGAACTAAGTGGAATCTCAGACTCGCTCTCTAGCTGATGCCCTCCCTTTTCTGGTCGCTTCAAGAATGCATCTTCCACCAGGCATCTCAAATGGAGTCCTTCCACTGTTCTGACATCACAGTGGGAGACTTCCATCAACATGCTTAATGGGAGGGTTTTGGAAGAGGTATTCAACAAGCATCGACCGCCCAAAGTCTTCATGAGGTCCGTGGCCGCCTGGGCAAAGGCATCGCCGGAATTCCTCTCGTTTTCGGCACATGCTCGACCGAACCTCGATGAACTTTGTAAGAAATTCTCGCACCTTCTCGAGATATAGTGACCATCTTCTCACCCTCAAGCCAGAGGAGTCTTCTATCCGCTTTGACCAATCAATCGTGAGCCTCTGCTCACTTCTAGCCATCCGCCCACGGAGGACGAGGTTAAGTCCAACTAAGATAGCTCTACATTCCTGCCGCTAGTTGAAGCCGAACTGGACCGGAGGGGCTTTATCTCCACATTATCCTGGGCTCGAGGTCAAGATCCGACCAGCACTTCGGGCGTCATGCCTGGTCCACCCGTATACTTATAAGGAGGTCGCGCCACTGGGTACGCCTGCGAGACTCTACCCGCGGGTGAATTCCATGATGAAATCTACCAAGATCTACCCTTTTACCGCTGTCCTCGTCCACCGATGCCTGGGACAAACTCACTCAACTCTATACCATAATTTGCCGCCTCTCCAAAGGTTTCGGCTTGCGTATTCGCTTCATCGATATTTAGTCGACTGGTTATACAGAGCTCGATGTAACACTCTAAAATACCCTCAGTATTTTTTCTTGACTTCCTTGTTTTAGTGGTGATATTAAAAGCTAAATATGGAATTTTCTTAAAATAAAACGAGAGACCCTGTAATAATTAAAAATAAAGCCATGGTAATATGTAATTTACTACTGAGGACCTAGTGATCATGTGTTGAAGACTACGGGTTAATATATGAAATGTTTAAAATGAAATGTAAATATAAGAAGTTATGGATTCAAGGCAATAGAGAAAGATGGAATAGAAATAATAAAGAATGGAAGGCTTATGCAAAATGAGAAAAGTGTCAAAAAATAAAGTGCTAAAACATGGCCTTAACAACACAATGCAGATTAAGAGCAAATGGTCTCGCCCCTTGTGAGACTAAACCGTAGAGAGAGAAGAAGCAGGAAAAGAGAGAAGAAGCCAAGAGGAAGAGAAGAAGAAGAGAAGAGAGGAAGAAGGAGGTTCAAGCAAAGGCCAAAAGGTATGGAACTATATGGAATTCCTAAAGTTTTGAATGGTTTTCCATGCAATCAGATGGTTATTATCTTCGTCTAAACCTGGGGTTTGTTGGGATTTCATCCTAACCAAAGATGTATTGAAATTGTGGTTGGTAAAAACTCTAAATGGCACAAGAGCTGGTTATAGAATCCTCCCTTTTAGGTTGATTCATGGTTTAATTGAGAGGTAATCGAGTTAGTAGGCTTAGAACAAACCCCAACTAATCATCATGTTTGGCCTGGAGTATGGGTTAAGACCCACATTAGAATGATTCTGGGTGGATCATATAAGGGAAAATGGGAAGAAAAATACACATTCTGGGTATTTTCTGGAGACCCGTATCGCAGATAACTTGACCTCAGACGGTATCAGCTTCCTGTAACAAACCAATTGCACTCCAAGAGGAAAGCAACAAAGCGGTACACCCCTCGCTTCCTCGTTTGGACCGCGTTCATATTTTATCCATAACTCGCCTACTTATCCGAGCCTGAGTGATTCATGGCTAATTAAACTCAGACTTCAAGGAAAACCAAACATCCAGAAATAGGACCGTCAAATTATGATGACTCTATGGCCCAGAATTACTCAAAGTGGGGATATGTGCAAGCCAATTCCTGCATCGGGCCATCATAGAGTAAATCCGGAGTCAAGTTAACATAACTCAAGTTTCGTGTCCGATTTGGGTGATTCCATTTGGAGTAGCTAAATCTCAGCACCTTAGCTTCAAAGTAGTACAAAATACCAGTGTCAAATGTAAAGTTAAGATCCCCGGAAAACACAAAGATGGTGGTTACCGCTAATGGCCAGCAGTGTGTCGCGAAAGGTTGATTGGCCACCGCTTGCAACTTGCATAACTCTTTCGTTAAGAATCCATTATGGGTATTCTTAGACTTTATGGAAAGCTCATTGAGTCTAGAATCTAACCATATGCTATTTAATGGCATTTGGTTCCCATATCTTGTCTGAAAACTAAATTGTTGTACCAAGTGTACTAATCGCTTGGTTAAAGTTAAATGAAATACATGGTAAGAAAGGATATAGATAAATAGAGATATATGTAGAGTTGATATGTAAAAGAGTATAGGTAAGAAAATACCTACGGGTATCAACTAAGACTTCGTTCTTTACTCCTGGCCAGGAGATAGACAAGCCTCGATAAGGTACAAGTAAAATGTACAAGTATAGAGACAGATAGTGATATGTCATAAGATATGATAGGATATAAGTCATAAGATATGATAAGATATGATAAGGGGGATATGTCATAAAATATGATAGTCTAAAGTACTACAGAATGATAGCACATATGAATATAAGATTTAAATTGATATGAATTATATTGACATGATAACGAATAATAAGACGGAAATACGCCAGAACACACGATGTAGCGCAAATGATAAGAACGATAGAGATAAGTAAAAGATGACAAAGGTGAATGAGCAGTACAAGTAATAATAAATGATAGGCAATGATATATGAATATATGAATGAAAGAAAGCATACATGATAAAATATAAAGTACATGTGAATGTTTTTAAACCATGATAGAAACACATGCGGATATGGATGATAAAATGATACAAAGGAATATGAATAGATAAAGATATATATGACTATATGAATACAAGAGTGCATAGATGCATTCATGATATATGATAGACAAAACTAAATGATAGAAAAAGATATGAACATATGTATTATAGAGATATGTGGAGAACCGGTAGAATATGAAACTACAGACATGATGAACTATCAGACGTAGAAGTAATGATAGTATATGTATTTGGTGACAAGTAATTACATAACATGGCGAGTTCCTCATGCCATGACATGCATGTAAAACGTAATAAAGCCGATCGCCTCATGAACCTGCAGATGGGAGCAGTACGCCATGTGGAAGACGCTATCCAAGAGCGTATATATAGACATATCGAGGTCCCGCGGTCGATGACATGTATCCCTGATCATTTCCGTGGGTTCCCGGGAAGTGGTCACTATTAGACCGAAGATTTGCCTTCAGATGTGATAAGACCTTCAAAATCACAGACGATCATTGTCTCGTGACAAGGATAGTACCTTCACACCCGCTATTTCCTCGAATCCGCCATGTATTTCCAGCAGCATGAAGATAAAAGAAAATGAAAAAGTATACACAAAAAGAAATGTAAACAAAGTATATATGATATGAGAAGCATACCATGGCGCGATGATGTAAGATACACTATTAACAAGAAGTAATAAAGATAAATTGGATATGAAATTAAGTATATAAACACAAGAAAAGTAATGAAAGTATACGAAAAGCATAAGTATAAGGATAGATAGAATATAGAACGTATAAATGTATATGAAGTACACGAATAAGACAGGATAACAGATATGAAAAGTATAGGATTTAAAGCATATAACATGAACGTATACTAGATAAGCATAAGTATGAAAGTGAAGAATGAAAAAGTATACCAGAAACAAGATATGAAATGAAACGAAGACATGATAAAACAATATGCAGAAATGAATAGTATAGCATGGGCGTGTGTACCACTACATGGCTGAGACATAATATAGTAATAGATAAGAAATGATATATGTAATAAGCATATTAATGCAATAAATCATAGAACCGAAAAGATGAAAAAGACATAGATTAGAGACATGATATGTAACCTGAAAAAGAATAGGAACATTGAAAAGACATATGACAAGAGCGAAAGATGAACACATGATAAGTATAGGAATATGTAAAGTATAGAACAGAATACGTAGTGCAGATAGATAGCTGAGCATGCCAAAGACATTAACATGTACGTAAAAGATCACATATGTAATGTGAATATAAGATGATAAGGAATTAATAAAGTTATAAATATGTATAGATATGAAATGCATACGTATGCTCGTGACGCCGCCACGCACGGGTCATTCATGCTTATGTTCCCACCTGCCGCAAAGCTTAGCACCCGTGTTCAACTCGTGTAGGTACCGAAGAGGAGTTAAGAGGACAGACATCCCACATCAACAGAAAGCAGCCATCTCGTAGATAGTGCTCACTACAACACAAGCTCGAAATCTCCTGGCATGTTTTCAGGACAGAAACGCATAATGTATACATTTGTATAAGTAAATGAATTTTATATATGTGTATAGATTTTTACTTCGACACCAATTCATGGTAGTTCTTTTGTATAATGTAAAACCGCTTGTTATTGGCGTAAATTGCTCAGATACCACAGTGGCTAAAAGCACAATTTCCAGAGAAAGAACAGTCAATAAGAGTCCCAAAAGATATACAGATATAGTATGGGATAGTGGTTACGCCTTGACTCGGCTCGAATCCTCAATCCTGCCTGACCGGATCCAAGCTGCTGACATCGAAGCAAGGTCGAGTTTTCTGAGATGTAGCTGCTTCAACGCCAGATCGCTCCATCTGATACCTCTCCCTCCGCCTCCTCTCGCAGCTCGCCGCACAAGATCTGGTTGTCGCACCTGTCCCGTTCCTCTGACCATGCACTAGCCGAGAAGTCCGAAACCCGCCAGTAGAGCGAGGAGTTCTCCTCTGGGCGGCTTACTAGAGCGGAGAGCTCGTAGGTTTTTGAGTGTGTCAATGCCTTCGCAACGCAGCATCCCACCGAAGGCTCCTTCTCGTAACCCGAAAAGAAAGGCCGACATTTGTCGTCGGGCCTTAGACACACAAAGCGACTCGCCACGCCTATTCTTCTTGTCGCGTTGAATGTCCTAATGTTTAAAGGTAAGATCATATCAAGCACTCCACCTTTATCTGTTTGCCTGTTTAATTTCTGGCTATTGACTATGAAACCCAAGAACTTCGCTACGGAGACCGAAGGCGCATTCGTCGGGTTTAACTTCATTATTTGAAGCCAGACTGAACGCCTCATTGCTGGGATTCTGCATTTTAATGTCATCTATATATACCTCCATATGCCCAATTTGCTTTTTAAACACTTTGTTCACCAACCTTTCGTAGGTTGCATTTCGAAGGTTTCAATCCGAAGGGCATCACTCGATAGCAGTAGGTTCCTTGCCTAATAACGAATGAGGTCTTCGTCGCCGGATCCATACTTAACTTAATTGTAGCTGGGAGAAGGCGCCCATTTAAGCCGAGGAGTTCATGATCTGGCCGCGGGCGTCCACTACGAGGTCAATCTTAAAGCGTAAGCTATCTGGGGCAGCCCTACGATATTTGTGAAATCGATGCAAAGCCACACTGTCAAGGTTGTCACGAACAACGCTATTAACCACTCACGATATTCTACCGCTCCGAATAAGATTCGATTGGAAGAGTCAGCCGACCTCTTCACGATCGCCGCCTTCCTGGGCAAAACTCCTTCTATTTTCGCTTGGATTAGTTTAGATCGACCCATTCCGGGCCCCTCAGGGTGATCACCGCCGGTCGACTCGGCCATGTCTCCTCGCTTTCAGTCAATACCTCCATGTTCCGCTTTAGAAACCACGAGAGGATTTCGATGTCTTCTCACTCAGCCTTAGATCCCATTCCAGAGAGGTTCGCCGAGATGGCTTCACTTTCAGCCCTCGCCGCGCTCCCGGGCGCATTGCTCCTCGCGAATCGCTCCAACTCTCTTAACATGCCGGTCAGGAGACGGCGCCCCATCTCGCTCGGGCGACTGGCATGCGTAGTTTCTGGGGCAGCCTCCCAGGCCGCCATCTGGCACGCTACCGGGCCTCGCATCCTGGGATTGCGTGCCTCTGCTGTTCGAGTCATACCACCGCTCACCGAGAGACCGCACTTTACCAGAGCCGAATCGGCTGCTCCTACACGCTCCAACCGACGGCGCTTTTTTAACCGAAACCCACTGAATTTACGATCATGGCCTGGCCCACCGACTTCCCGATCACGTCGACCCTCTCGCAAAAATAAGAGAGACAAAAAGCGATCTGAGGGGGATCGCCCATGAGTTTCCGACGCCTAAGCCAAGATATTTTCTCGACATAAGAGAACATCAATCATTATGAATGAATTTTGCCGCTGCATCTTCACCCATTCTCAGATGAGAACGTACTGGGTGATCATGATAACTTTCCTAATCGGACGACGATACGCACGATATCATTCCTCGTCGGAGGACGATACGATATTTCTCCCATCGTGTGAAAGATTTTATTTCCCCATCAGAACTGACACACTGATAATCGAGAGCGATGATTAGGAAACATCCCCGCTTCCTAATCAGAAACAGCGCTTCCCTTAACACGATTCTTCACAGATTATATTACTAAATTTTTGAAGTTGTGGCACGGCCTCCTCGTTGGGGCTCCTTCGCTTTTTGGGATATCGCGGTCGTAGCACTAGTATCGGCCTCAGTTTCTAATCTCCTCTGCTCCTAACATTCGATTTCCAGGCTGGGGTCAAGGCTTATTATTTTAAACCCGATCAAACGCTTTTTAATTCACACACAATTATGAAATTTTTTTAAAAAACAAACATATTCTTAGAATGACCTCATTTAACACTATAAGAATTAACAGTTTATTCCATCAAACAATTTTGTAGGTAAAAATAAGGGTTTACTAATAAATTACCTACTAAATTGGAAATAATTAATTTTTAACAATTTACTTATTGATTACCTACAATTTACCTATTAATATTTAATACAAAACTATCTTAACCTTGCAAATACGACGGCCACTTTGGCGGAACATATTATCTACATTACCTATAATTTGTTCTACTACTATTTACTCACATACCTTGCTTTTAAAATATTATCGACAACTTACCTAAAATTCTACCACTAATATTTACTCACAAAACTATTTCAAGAAGTAAAATATATATTTTTACCTACTGTTGTGGTTTGTAGGTAAATAGACTTATTTTTAAATTATTTTTTTTGAAACACAATAAAATATAAATATTAAAAGTGATAAATTTGGTAATGGATTAATTTTACTTTTATGAATGTTGGTTTTTAATAGCCAATATATATGAATTAAAATTCCATTTCTCTCTATCTAAAAACACAGATGTTTTTTCTTTGTTTAAAATATGAATAATATGTAGATGTGTATGAAGTCACTACAAGAAAATGGAGATTTAGCAACAAAATAATAAACATCATTAATACTTTCACCATCACAAAAATTCTAAGTTTAAAAAAAATATATAAACATTAGGGATTTGCATTAAATTCTAAATCAAGAAAATCATCATCAATATCATTCTTCACATTATCACCAGATCGAACTGGGACTGTTAATTTATTTCCACCAAAAAAAATTTCACTTTTTTTTTCAAAATTACCATTTTTTTTACAGAGATATTCTACTTTATTTCTTTTTTTTTTCAAAAAAATTTCCTATTTTTTTTTACATAATTTGTTATAAGGATAGTTTTACCGTTAAAATGATTATTTTAGGGCTTCTATATAAGTTTTTTGATAAGCTTTCGAAGGTTATTGAAATAAACTAAAATTAACATTTTTATTAAAAGTATTTATTCGAAAAGATAAGTTCAAAAAAAACTGTAAATAAGCTCTCGACCCTGTTCCCCTCCACTGAAAAACCCTTTACCCTGAAAAGGAAGAGAAGGTCATAGAGCAACCGGTGTAGATGGACCGTGGGTTCGTGACCAATCATCAGTGGTAACCGCCACCACCACGGCGCCACCGTCCCCCACCCTCCTCCGTAGTCTTGTCATCCTCAACACCACCTTCTCTCTTCACCTTCACACCCTTTTCCAACCCCTTCCCCTCTCCCTCCTCAAAACCCTAGAACTCACCGGAGAAGGTCGTTTCTTCTTCCCGTCGCCGTTTCTCTACTCTACTCCTCCTCCCTGCTCCCCATCCTCACCCGCTTCTCATCGGCTCAATCCTCGATCTCCTTCTTGTTGGTGTTATCAAGTACATCGTCCGGCGACCCCGTCCAGTCTACAATAAGGGCATGAATCTTACTGTCGCCATTGATCGCTGGTCATTCCCCGGTGGCCATTCATCTAGAGTTTGTTTTGTTGCCGCGTTTTCGTATCTTTCCTCGGCGCTGATCGGGGAAGCGGTGGTCCGATTGAAATCGCCAGAAAGTCGATTCGGTTCCGATGATTCTGGTAAGGCGGTCGATTTTATTGTTTTGATTGTTTGTTTTTGGTCTGCGGCGAAGTCAATTTCCAGGGTTTTGTTTGGCCGACATTCTGTTTTTGATGTTGTTTCCGGTGCTTGTTTGGGGTTTTGGAAGCTCTTTTGTGTTTCAATTTTCTCAGACATTGAATTTTGATTTCCAGCTGAAGACTAGATTTCATTGTAATTTAAGCATTTTTTTCCTTCAACAGAATTATTGGATATTTTCTTGAAAACTGTATACTTGAATTATGCTTGAAAATTCCAATGTTGACATTTCAAATTTGCAATGTGAAAATTCAAAATCAAAAGGCAAGTGCTTGTTTCATTTTGTTTGTGCTTGCTTCAATGTATCTTGAGCTATTTTTTTGGTGAAATTACACAATAATACCATAAGTTTTAGCATGTTACGGTTTAGTGCCTGTGATGATCTTAGTTGGGCTGGTCTAGTTCTTCATGAGTTTATGTTTTTTTATGTTCTCATAGTTTCTTGGTGTGGAGTGGTTCGGGTCAGGGATGAAAACAATTTCGAAAATTGACAGAAATATTCAGAATTTCAGATAATATTTGGTGAGGAGAAATCAAGTCCGATTTATTATGGGAATTGGTTCTCTCTTTGTTTGGGGTGGTATCGGTGTTGGCGTGTTGCATTCCTCAATCAAAGCAACACTTCTAAGTTGGCATTGTGGATGGAGAGAAGGAGAGAAATCGGAGTTTGGAAGTGTTGAGTTATCAGATAAAGAATTTAAATCCTGGTTTCTGTGTAACATTTTAGAGTGGACCCGAAGGGGGGGCTTGGTTTGGGTCCATGTCCATGTCCATGTCCATGTCCATGTCCATGTTTGATTTTGTTGGTTGGTTAGGCATAGGGAGCACTTTTTGTTCACTCTTTCTTTCTTTTTCTTTCTTTTATTTTTTAAAAATTTTATTGAAACCCCAATTCCTGTGTGTTTGTGTGTGTGTTGGCGCTTATTAATTTATTGATCTTTTTTCTGTCAAAAAGAAAAAATCAAAATTGTTTATATTTTAACTTCTCACTTTTTCTTTGACAATTTTGTCTTAATAGATTTTTTTTTTTTCGCTTTTCATTTTTATTAACATTATATATTTTATATAGGAGATATGCTTGAAGGGAGATAAATAAAATTTATATATTTCTTGTGCATAAATTTATATATTGGTGGAGTCCTCACCTTAGAACTTGGGAGCAAATTTTTCAGTGGGCTGAATTTGGAGATTGCCCTCAAAGCTTATTCTTATAGAGGTCTTTCTTGCCTAATGAATTTTTGGTCATTGCTTTGGTAATGTTTCTGAATTAATTCAAGAAGAGAATATTGAGCAAACCAAGATGGGAAACCAATACACATAACATGTGCAAAAGAACAGTCCATAAATTTAGGAATCAAGAATATTAAATGAAATGGTTAATGTATCTTCTATTGAAGTTCTCTTAGCATTAGAACAAGAAAAAAGGGGTAAAAGGGTGAAAAAACTTCATGGGAACATCTTTGGAGAAAGAATGATACTTTTTTCATATGCTCATCTATGATACTTCTCATGGTTGGATTCCGAAAGGAAACAACTTGAAACCTTCTTCCCTTCATTGTTGACTATCCTACCACCTTTCATCCACTAACAATGTATCCAGTTGGTGGCACCAAAGGTAAGGGCAGCCATTTATGTGCAGGTGGGTCATAAGCTATTAGTGTCAAGATCAACGACGAGCTCCAATGAGGCCAAGCAAAGCATGACATGAATTATAATTAGGTTACACATAGGAACCCAAACATGATCTTGTTATTAACAAGTAATACTTTGTGTTGTCCATTTAATAATTAAGTCCTATTTTTGCCCTTGAGGCTCGGGTTGGGTTTGATCACAGAAAAGCATGACATGAATTATAATGTGACGAAGCAGGAATGGTTTGTGGAATGGCTTACTACGCTATATAGTGCCTGGAAGAGACAAGGTAAGGATCCTCCCATACACTGGGTAGCTGTAAAGAAATATGTTAAAGTGAAAGGTAAATTGTAACATGCGAACAGACTCTTAAAGGCCGAGTTGAAAGCATGGTCTTATATTAATAATTAGAATTAATATCGTGTTGGCCTTGTGGTAACTGAGGCTCAGCTACGCACCTTTTGGACGAATCCCATTAAAAGCCAATTTTGGTCGGTACTGATACTCAGCTTTGACTGAAAGAATGCTGAAAAATTCGGGATATAGGTAAAAATACCAATATTTTGTCCATATATCTAAAATTTAAAATTAGTAATTCTTTAATTCTGAATCATATTTGAATATATAGTTTTTTTAATAAAAATCATAAAAAGATTAGGAAAGCCAAAAAATTAAATAATTTGGTTTATTGTCCAACAATTTTTTTAAAATTATAATAAATTATGGCACTAAAACAAATCCTACCTTAGAATGACCTCATAAGTGATATAACATCCATTGCCAAGTTCTTGGTAGGGAAAACGGAAATTTCCTGGTCCATTCTAAATGGCGCACTGTAGACTGGAATTTTACCCCATTTCTTCCTGTCTAATTGCCTATTTGTGAAATTTCATCCTGTTTTCTCTTCTTTCTAATTAATGCTTAGGAGTGCGTTGCCTGTAAATCTCAAACTAGTCTCTCATTTTCCTCACTCTTTCCCCGTATTTTCTCATCTAGAACTCTACTGCTCCACTATGTGAAATCAATGGTGATAGCCTATTTTCTCCTTTGTTGAAAGAAATGTTAAAAATATTGAATGACGAATGATATAATTCTTGTTTCAGAATTCTAAGAATCTAAGTTTATTACCTTGTCTTGTAATCTCATGAATGAGTCAGCGGTTATCCCTGTTCTAGTAGTCTACATATAAGACATCAGACTCTTGAAGGTGACTACACAAAAGGTCATAGACGGCCTGATTTTATTCCTCTTTTTTCCTCCGTAAGAATCTTCAGGGCATTATTATTCAACCCTCTGTAATGCTTTATATGGGTGACTTGTTTACTTTCCAAAAAGTAGTCTGAAAAGAGAAAAATAATGTTGTGTTCTTGGTTGGAAAAGAAGGAACCTTCCAATGCATTGCAGGTTCAAAAGTTAATTTTGATGACTTGGTAGTTATCACTTTCCAAGTAAATGGTCAGAAAATTAAGGTTGCGTAGCAGAATTAATTTTGGCCCCATTTACTGTCCATCTGCTCACTATGAAATTAATTTCATCATGTTTTCCTTTTTGAATTAATGCTTAGGAGTGTAGTCATGACTTGGTATTTTCCTCTCTGATTAGAAAGAGAGTATGATTAGGACTTGGACATGGAGGGCGGTCCACAATTACCCCTCTGTCATTTTCCTTACTCTTTCCCCATTATATGAATTCATGCCTCCTTTATTGCCCCACTATGTGAAATCGTTGGTGATAGCCTATTTTCTCCTTTGGAGAAAGAAATGTTGGAAATAATGAATGAAATCAATGACATTCACTGAATAATATAATGTCTCCTTCAGAATTCTAAGAATCTAAGTTTATTACCTCGTCCACACTTAAGGACTCAAGGAGTCAACAAGCATTCTCAAGTGTGGTAGCCCATATGGACATCAGAATTTTCAAGGTGATTACACAAAATTTAGTAGAGCCTCATTTTCTTCCTCTTTTTTCCTCTGTCGGTAATAGCGTCAAACATATCTTCAGTTCGTTGGAGTGACTATTAAGTGTTTTGATATTTTTGGTTCAATTAAGAAAGAGAAATGGCTTCTAGAGCCCAAAAAAAAAGGACCATATCTCCCTGCCACTCTATTTTATGGAATTTTATTTTAATCTGTGTTGAAGAAATATTTATCGATATTTTCATCTTTGCTTAGAAACAAACGGAAAAATTTTGAAACCAGGGGATACCGACACTATGCTTCTTTGTAGGGTTGCTTCAGTAAATAGTACCTTAGTAAGTTAAGCTTTATAGCAAATGTGAAGCTATTATTCTTTTCTTTAACACTACAATGTTTGATTTTTCATCCGATCATGAAATTTCACACAAGCTCTTGAACTTTTTCTAATAAATGGCCTGCTTCATCATTTTGTATGCTTATTATTAACCTTCCATGACACTCTCTTAAAGTTCATTAATTACCACTTAAAACACTTAAATCCCACTCACATTGCCATGGGCACAATCCACTTGATCCTTGAGAGGCAAAAAGACACACTTAAGGCCCATGCTTTTTTATGTAAGGCCCATGCACTTCTATCTTTACATATATATTTGTCTTACATATACCAAAATTTTACACCTTTATCATCAAATATCTATAAAATTCTTAAATCTTAATCATGTGGGAGGTTATTTTCCTATTTCTTTTCACAATTTTCTCACAATTTGTTAACTATTTTAATTGGGGTTTTTTTTCTAGCTTCTTATCATCTTCTATATGAATAACACAGTGGTTGGGAGGCTTAGGGGTTTTTTTGAGTTGAAACTACCAAACTGGGCAGAAATTGAGGTCTGAATGTTATAAACTTGAAAACACACATTAGGGCCAAAACGACATCGTTTTAGCCTTTATAGGACCAAAATGGTATTGATTTCATGCCCCAATGTCTTTTGTTTTTTCAACTTAGCGAACACCTCAAAACCCAAGTCATTTTCTGGATGGGGTTTCTTTAAAAATTGTATAAGACTCAAAACAACATCATTTTGATATGTGACAAAAAAAAGGGTAAAGGTGCATAAAACCCCTTGTTTTTTTACCAAATATCCCTCTTACACCTTGAAATTTTTTTTAGGTCTAAAGAAGCCTTTGTCATTTATTCCTGTAGCCCACTTAAGTTATTGTCGTAACTAATAATGTTAAAGAGGTCAAATGATGTTAAAATGACTTTTAATTGGTGACGTGGCATCCACGTGACACCGTGGGACTTACTCTCATCTCTCTTCCCTCTCCTCCTCCCCTCATCAAACTCGTTAAGCTGACCCAACCCCACCTAGCCCCCAACTTTCCGTACCTCTGCACCCCCAACCAACCTACACTGATTAGTTCTCTTTTCTAATGAAAAAATTTCTTTTATAAAATCGCAATTTTTGAAGTTAAAAATTGTATTTAGTTTTAAAATCTTATTAAATAAAATTTCAAAATTTATTTTTTTAAAAATATTAATAAATTATTCATTTTTTAAATATGCTAAATAGAAAATCAAAATTTTTTATTTTAAAATATAAATAAATTGTCTATTTCATTTTTTTAAATATTTTAATTTTATGTCTATTATTTCATTAAAATAAATTCGATTTTAATTAAAAAAAAATATCTTTAACATAAATATATTTTTTATAGTAATCAATAATATAATAAATAATTATTAACATTTTTAAAATAAATTGTATTTTTTTTTTAAACTCTGTCTATTTTTTTATTTATCAAAATTTGTATTAATTTAATACATTGCAAATAGATTGATTTTTGAATAAAAATATTAAATATTAAAATTCATCCATTTGAAATAATATTTAATATTTAATATATCCATATTTTAAAATTTTATATATTAACATATCCATTTTAATAGTAAACATTTAATATTGCTCATCCATTTAAAATAGACTTAGTTTTTAAATAAAAATATTGTAACTCCAATCCATTTGAAATTATATTTAATATTAAAATATTATTTCAAACTCATCTATTTGATTTTTTATTCAAGAGATTTAAAAATACCAAATACCCTATTTATATTTAAAAAAATAAATTAAATTTTTATTTAATATATTTTAAAAATTAAAAATACCCTTAATAGATTAAAATAACAACCATTTATTTATATTTAAAAAATATGTTGAATTTTTAATATAGTAGCTTTTAAAATTTTAAATAAAAATTTAAACAAAATATGTTAAAAAAAGAAAATTAAAAAAAAATGGTTTGGGGAGGTTGGGTTCAACTAGTGGGGTTGGGTAGGAGAGGAGAGAAGATATTTTTGAAGGAAGAGAGAGGAAAGAGAAGAGATGAGGAATAGAGAGAGTGGGTCCACAATGACATGTGGACATTACGCAATTAATCCACCATTTTAACATCGCTTTTACCTCTTTAACATTATTAATTACAACAAGAAAGCGGCTTGCTAGGCTACGAGTCGTAACAACATGAGTCTTTTCGATCAAAAAATCGAGCCAGAATGAGATATTTCCGCAGAAACACAAGGTTTTTTTAACCATTACCAAAATCGACGTTGTTTTGATGCGACTAAAAGCAACTTTGAAGCCGACGAAGATAATACTTGCAGACTGAAAAATAGCGCTCTTCTCTCCAACCTCGACGCTGAGAAGCGAGGTTGTTATCAATAAACAACCAAAATTTCCGCACTTCAACACCGGCGTCGACCACGGTAAGTACCAAAATTGAAAGGAAATTGCAAAGGCGTGCCTTAGGAGAGCCTTACATCATCTAACAGCTGGTAGTCGCCCCCGACTCGCGTGAGGCGCCTCAAGAGTTTATGCCGTCCTCGCACCTAATTGCACCTTTCACAACTATGATTCTATCATAAAAATATTAATACAACAAGTTTGGGATTCAAACCATAGAAAGATGGCTTCAACCCAAGGTAATGTTAGATGAAACAAAGTCCAATGAATAGGCCAATAAGACCGAGCTTGTAACGTCCCTTCCCCTACCGTAGTAGGTGAGGGGACACCACACAGAGCTGAGATCTGTTAACCTAATTTTCCGTCATTATTGGAGACTATTTCAAACATAGATCCATAATTGATACAAACTTGTTTCAAAAGTCTGAATTATGAAAATTCTTGACTACAGATCATAACCTTATAAAACAACCACTATGGTGGTATTTAAAATGTCCAATACAAATATGCTTGAGTTCCCAATAAACTGGTCTTCTACAAGTTTCTATAACAAATATTATTTTTATTTTCTATTACAAAAAAAATATGGGGCAGCGGACCCACATAAAGAAGACACCTAATGTTGTGTTGGCTTTGTTGGGTGCGAGTTGTCTCTGACAACTTCTTCAGAACCTATATGGATGAAACACCCGTGCTAAGCATATAACTTAGTGGGAAGAACAAGAATACATATATAACATGTAACAACTTACATTAATCCTCACTTCTACAAGATAAGGCACAAATAATTATTTCCCACATATCATATTATTCCATTTCTCCCCTGTAGGGAGTACTTATCGAATTTCATACAGAGATACTCCAGAGACACTACAAGACAAAACAGTAGATAAGCCTTAGCATCCGAAATGATTACATTTCCAGGTTCCTATTTGCTCATTATTCGCATTCACATCATATAAGTATTTGTTCTCTATAGAGCAAGAACAACGAATGAGAGGGACGATCAATAATAGGTGACCTGGGCGCATCAGACAAGATCAAACATAAGTGCTTTGAACATCAACATACGCGCTTACAACACGAGAAACAAAGTACAGATAAGATTACGCAGGCGATCGTGAAGACTACGCAGAGTACTATAACACTAAACAGACGCCAAGCCACACATTTAAACGTGTCGTTTCGTAGCATTGTATCGTGAGCGCAGGCACCAACAAACGCGCCTATCAATTCAATATCCGGGGCCTTAGGAAACACACTACTTATAAGGTGTTTTCTACACTTATTCCAGTTTTAATAACATTCATATGTTTATAAACCAAATGCAAGGATTCATACTCAAGTCCTACCGATACACTAATCTCCCTATTTGTTTAAGTCGACAGGGAATAGGAAAGAAAAATGTGCAAAGAAGAGGCAAGAAATTAAAGTCTCGCTCGAAATACATTCTGCCGAGTGAAGTGGTTCACCTAGGCGGCGCATTCTGCCTGTGTGGAAGACAGGTGGCTCAAGAGTCGCCGTGGGTTCGGCTTGGGCGGAACGTATCGCCGCCTGCGCAGCTCCCACACCTAGCTAAGGGGGTTCGGGCTTAGGTCCGAAAGGGGGCAATTTTCCCTTTTCACCATATACCAAAAACCCAAAAACAGAAAACTGACATATGCAACAAAACATCGTGTCCAATCAAACTAACGTAAATACATATTTCATTTAATGGAGAGTTATTTTCCAAACACAACTCTAGACAGTAAGAGGTAAATTTCAGATATAGAAGTTGCCACATGTATCCTCAAGACTTTCTTTAGTCTTGGGAGAGACAAACAAAGCTTTCTTTCTTCTTTTCTTTTTTCATTCACATTAAATGTAAAGTGAGCTCTTTGCTTCCCTTCCCTCCCTCTCTCTCTCCCTTTCTTCCTTCCTCCCCTGCTGGGGCCCGTGGAGGAAAAGCAAAAAAAAAAAAAAAAAACCAAAAAGCTGGTTCTCCCAATAAACCCAACAAGTCTTTAGCCTTCCAAAGTGCTAAAGCCCACCCAGTTAATCACTCCTCTCGGTAGTGCCACACTGTTCTTCAGCGGGAGATTTGTGGCTCCATGCCATTCTTAAAATGCCGCCCACACATGCTACATTAAAATCCTCACCCCTTTATATTCAATCTTCTAAATCTCAACTTTATCAAAAAGTCTTAAGCCCTTGTAATACGACAGGCAATCTTCTTCCCCGCTTTATGACTTTTTGCTGGGGTCCCACTCGGCAATTCTTTCTTTCCACCAATTCTACCCTTCTTTTTTTAACTCTTAATAATTCAAGTTATATTCCCTCTTCTTTCTTTCTACTTAGCATTTGGGGAATTCTGTAGAAAAATATAAATTCTGACTTGTATTATAATCTCATAACATGTCCTAACTATCACAGGGCATAACTTCCTGAATAAAAAGCCATGACAGCTCAATATGTTAAAGAGCTGAAGAAACAGGCATGTGGGAGGAGAGGGTCCAAGGCCCGAGTCCCATTAGAAATAGGGATTTTGTAATACAAAGTGAATATATGTTAAAAAATTCAATAGATAGGAGCGTGCCTCAATCGAATAAAGCTTTATCCCAAATTCTGGGGGTGGTTATTTTCAGATCTATACCTACTACTTCCCAACTCGTACCAAAATCAAGACATTCCCACTTCTTCTCAAATTTCCTCCATTTGTTCTTTATAAAAAGATAGATAAATGAATATCAGCATGCCATATTACTTTCACCCTATTAAAAACACTCAGAAACAAATATATCAAGATCAAAGATCCCTCCAATAAACCATCAACTAGGTAGAGAGAGAAAGATTCTCATGTTAAAAATTAATGCCAAGTAGCTGATGCAAAAATCAAAAACGTAGTAGAAATAAGAGCTTATGCCATTATATTTGTTTTCCAACAAATCAAATTTTGAAGAAATAAGAAACACATGATTTTTTGCAGCAATAGACATGCAAAATGTTATTATTACTGGTGATAATGAAATACAGCAATAATGCGTTTCTCATGTTGAAATTCTGGTTTTGGTTATAATCCAATTATTTCCTTATTGTGGATACCGAATAATTAAGGCCGAAGACAATAACAGAGGTTGTGTGGTATGTATCATTCCTTAGAACCTCGCTCAACTAGTTTAAGTCCCGCAAATTCCAATCAGGATATGACCATGAAAAAGATGAAGATGCAAACCACTTTTTGATTTTAATTGACAGATTCATCCATGGCCCGCAGAAAGAGATTCATTTTATTATGTTGTTTCGCTTTTCACTTTATCCACCCAAGCCTTTCGTGATTTCCTAATTTTTAGCATAAATTGTAAGTTTTTAGTGCAACGCAGCGCTTTGCCTTCTTTCTTTAACACCATAATGCCATTCAATCACCATGAAATTTCAATATAATAAGATCCCTAACTTTTTCTAATAAATGGCTCCGCCTACCACTTTGTGAAGTGCTATTATTAAACTTCACATGAAAAACACTTAGCTTCCATCATATCACTCAAGGAATTACAACAGAATTATCTTCACTGCTCTAGAAAATCCAAATACAACTTCACCTGATGTGAAAGTTTATGTGTGTGTAAAGGAAGACTCGACTGCTGTTAAATTCATCGCTGACACAAATTGGGAAGGTGGGTGATGGTGGTGGCGACGAACACTGCCATGTGTGATGGGTGAACAAATAGCGAGGATGATGATCCCCTTATCATAATAAAGGAAGCCACCCGCGAGATCCAATCCCCCATAGCTTCTCGCAAATCCAAGGTCTTTGTTATCATGTGCTCCTATAGCTTCTGCCGCCAAGCCGGGGTGGCAGTCTTCGACACGACACACACGATTCCAGAAGCCACACAACCCGCTGTTGTTAGCATAGAAGTTTGGATCCACCATGGTATTCATATATTCGCCACCGATCGAATTTGACCTATAGGGTTATTTATACTCAACCACAAAGTGGTAGTTGTTAAAGTTTCTATGAGTAGTGTGAGGAATAACCCAGAGTTTATCAGGATAAGTTCAAACCCCAAACTGGTAAATCTTCTAAGCTGCTAGTATTTTTCCAAAGACTTTGTTATAATAGAGGCTTGAGCATCTAAGAGCCTAAGAGCGCTTGCTGAGGTTGCTAGGGATTTCACTCAGATAGTTGCTGGCTGACAAGTCTAACAAGAAACACATGTCACTGTGACTTGAAAGACGTCTTGTTTTGCACTTCTTCCACCATTATCAAGATATTTACCCAATATTCTCTTAATCAAAACCCCTGACATGTTGTTTTTTTTCATTAACACCCGGTGAGTGACTGAAATATGGTGCCCCAAAATATTCTTGTGCATGAAATTAGTGCAACCTTATAGATTTCTCCAAGAGATTGTTGTTTGAGAGATCAAGAATATGGAGATTTTTGAGGCGTTTGGAAATAATTTGTGGATCAACCTCAAGGATTTTGTTTCTCGTGTTTTGTGTAAAACCCATGGGGACGGAGATTTTGGCAAGGAATTGGGGTACTCCCACCGCACATTTGTCCAGTTCTGCACGCCCGCACTTTCAACTTAGTCGCCGGAAGGTAAGGCCCCAAAAACTTGTTACCACCCAATGAAACATTTCTCTCTCAAGGTCTATAGGAAAGGTGGTTGGAACCCTCCTAAGAATTGCATTAGATGAGAAATCAAGTACATCGTATTCACATGTTAATTAGACGATAAAAACTGAAAAATAAGTTGCAGAAAGTTAGAGTACTTTGAGGTTACATTATTTAGTTCAAAATATAGCATAAATCATGATTATGATGCTAACTAAGCACTCCTCTTAGTTATTTTCATAATGAACTCTACAATTATGTGACATTTAAATGAAGAAAGAATATAAGAAGCTAAAGTAAAAATGAAGAAGAAATAAGGAAGATAGGTCTAAAAAAAAGACCAATGATCGTGACCGCCATAAACAGATTAAAGCCATGACTTGGAACAGCCACGGTCACGGACCGCAGGTGCAAAAAAGAAGATCACCCCCATAGATGATATTCAGAAGGTCGCACACATGATGACTGCAGTGAATCAAGCCTCGACAAGATCGTGACTCAAGTCGCGCGATCGTGTAGGCACCCTAATGCACCGTGAATCATGCTTTCCCCAGTGAGAGGCTCCACTCGAAGCCATCCTATTGAAACCCGTGGTCCCCACCCTGGCAGCTGTTACCATGTCACCACAAAGCCTCGGGGACCACAAAGTAACTTTAAATCCTTAGCTATGTTTCTTCTCCATTTTCAGTCTGAGCTCTCAGCTCGTTAGTTGAGGTTTATGTATATGCATTCTTTCTTGGATTTGGTGGTTTTCAAAATTGATAGAGAGAGGAGGCTCTCCTAGAGTTCCTTCTCTCGAGAGCTTTCTGCCCGCACCTGGTGCTTAGTTTTCCAGCTTCTTCTTATTAGATCCCAACCTTGTTTTGAGATTCTCTAGTTTGTACTGAAGGTTACCGCGAAATTCAACCTCATGATCTGTTTACTAAATTTAGTTTCGACGGTAACCATTTCATGGCTTATCGCTCTTGGCTTTTATTTTTCCAAATCTCTTTTTCTCTCTCTTCTATAATTTCCTTTAATTTCATGTTTATCTTAGATATGAATTTAGATCTTGATAGCCGTGAAATGTTAAATATCTATGGGTGGTCATTATCAAACGTGGTGTTAATGTTTGTCTGTCTTTAATTAATTTGCTGGGTATGGTGCTTTCGATTTTTATGCATTAGTGTGTTAGATATATGGATGATTATGGTTTAATTGATTTAAACTTGCTGAGAATTGATCTTCAATCCTTTACAAGGGTATTCTCAGACGCGGGAACTGCTTCTCCTTAAATCTAGCTTCTCCACTTCTTAAGGTGAGATTTCAATCACTTCGAATGCTAAATAAAATCCATGCTAGCAGACCTAGGGAACAGAGAAAAGTCTGGTACTGGTGATTCCTCAATTATATAATATTGCTATGACATAAGATCGTGAAACGTAATAACGACTTAATCTGAGCTAGTCCCGGCCGCTATCAAGAGAAGAACGCATGAGCCGGGAATGAGCAATCTTTTGTGAAAAATGGGCAACAAGTGAAAAGTATTGTATTAGCAACCTAGAAGGACGAAGATACAAGAAAGTCACAAGTGTGGGAACACGAGTATCTTTTGTACCACCTTGCTAGGACCAATTCAGTCATACATCAAATCCAATCCGTGCTTTAAAAGGTAAGACACGTTAACATCACGCAGGGTAATCAACCCTAATTCTCTTACAAGTCATTTCTGGTTTCTGGGCCGCCATTCGCATTCCCAGATAGTTAATTGCTTTGCTTTAGTTTTCATTTGATTAGCTTTGTAATTTCACAATCAAATCATTTAGAGCTCAATAGCGAATTAATCACAAGCCTGCAGTACTAACTCCTTGAGTCCTGTTTGCTATATATAATCCTCGTGGGAATCAGATAAACACTCGTTCGTAATTGATAACCACTTTTATTACTCGAGACTCGCGGCACTGAGGTTTAGGTCGTTTTTAATTTTATAGCGATGGCATGTCGCAAATGGTCAACAAAAGTCTACATATTACGAGATAGATGCAAGAGTTGAAGGTTGAAAATTGGGAGATGGATCAGGAATAGGTCCATAAAAGTTGTCTAATCCTAACATCAATGTCAGATAACTATGATCTAACAATGCCTCCAATTCACTAGAAAAAATTGTTATGGAGAGAGAAAAGGAATAATCCTAGAGATCCAAAGAGAGTAGGTGGAAGGAAAAATCTAGAAAAAAAGTCGTTTTGCAGAAATCTATTATGGAATTTCTCCCTTGCTGATCACAAGATTTTGAGAGATAGCCTCCGGCTGAATTCCACTGGGTACTTATCTTTCATATTGTTATTCCGCGGCAGATTGTTTTCTCCAAGATAAAAAGACAGTTCTTCAAAACTAAACACCATGATACGGAATTTCTCCAATGACTCTGCGTTTCCGTCCAAATCGAAAAGTGCGAATCCAACTACCAGTTTTTTGCATCGGCAGATCTCAACTATAGCTAACTTGTTATTCCCCGTAGGTTATAAATCATAGAAAGCGAAGTGCCGTAAAATGTAATTCAAGAACACAAAGATAAAGGCAAGAAATCAACATATAGGTGCATGTGGTTTTAACGTGGTTCGCCAATAATGTCTTCTTATCCAAATTAAATAGAGAGAATCTTTCCACTATGAAACAATAAAAGTAGATTGAATATCCACTGATATAAGAAAAACCACAAAATTACAAACCAATATTCTCAAAAGAATATGGTGAAAAGAAGACTCACCAAACTCCCAATCTTTCAAACCCCACCATCTCACACATACACAAAATCTTCTTTCTAACTTTTTCCCCTCCCGACCATACACATTATAGGGATATTCTAAAATCTTCCTTCTTCTTCTTATTCTAGCAGTAAAACACAATATTACAATAATATAACAAAATCAGAATTATCCATACTTCTGCTATAGAAAGTAGAATTAATATTAATAGAAATTATAGACGATATTCTAACAATCTCTACCTCGATCAAATTCCATAACATCTTGATAAGAGAGTGATCGAATTCCACTTCAACATAAATTTGTTTTATCTTCATTCAGGTGTGCTTCAGAATCTTTGTTCTTCCAAAGATTTTGACTCAAGCCCGATACTGATTGTATAAATCACATAAAGCTTCAAGCATTAGAAAATATAAATTGGGAGAACACAAAAAGATGGGGCAAAACTAACATATAAAGGCATTTGATTGCTTAACATAGTTCGCCCAATAATGCCTCACATCCACTTAGATAAAGAGATGAATCTTTTCTCACTAGAAGTGAAAACACAGAGTGCAAACATTTGGAGCATCAACGCGATTACACCATTAGGAAAAAATCACCAAATGAAAAAACCTTAAGATGCCCATAATACCGAGAAAATACCTCACAAAACTCTCAATCTCTCAAACCCTTACATCTCCTCATACACCAAATCTCTTTCATAACTTTTTTTTCCGTGACTCATAAATATTTAGGGATATATCTTAAAAAAGTTTTCCTTATTCTAGTAGGAAACATAATATTACAATAATATAAGAAGGAATTATCCTATAAAATATTCTTTACAAAAATGAATTATTATTAAATAGGAATTTGAGATATATTCTAACACCTAATCTTAAAAAGCACATGTCACGGGGAATTTCCATGGACAAAGCTTTGTCTCTCCAACTAATTGTCTAACCCCCCAAATACCAAATGGAAGAGAGAATGGCATTCGACACCTTTACCCCTGGGCTATGCTTGTTGTAACTTGCGAAAGTCTGCACTTGTCATTGCCCTAATGATCGCCTTCTCTTCTGTCTCGACACTACTCGGTAGTGTTTGGCATGTTAAATTTAACAGAACCATATGTGAACTATACCAGAGTGGAACAAATCTTCCTGTGGAAATTCCTCGATTGAAAGCAACCTTCTCAATTGAGTCTCTCTCTATTTTTCTTACTTTCATCCTCCTCTCTCAGCTTCTTGTTGTGATGATGACTAAATGCCTCAATTTATAGGTACAAAGGAGAAATCTCCCCAGAAAACCTTACTAAGGAAATGAAGTGCAGAAAGAAAATCTGAAAAGAGAAGGGTGACATGTTTCATGTTTTATGAAAGCATGTCCTCAGGGAGAATGAAACATGGGCAGACCCTATCACCCCATCTTTTCAAGCAAGGAGTTCTCCGCTGAGACTATTGGAACTCAAATTCAACATCCTCAAGTCTTGAAGAGGGCTACTTAATTTAGGACTTAAGCCACTTCGAGCTTATTAGGAACCCAAATATCAAGATGTCTCCAATCAAAGAGTTGAGGAGGAATGGACTCCATTAAACCAATTCCAACTAAGGTCAAGGTGAAACTAAGCTGCTAAGGTGAACCAAGGATACTTTTAGACCCTGGGCTTCACTGAAAGTGCTTGAATTTGAAGATCCGTAGTTCTGGAGATGCTCACACCCCTAAACTTCGATAAAAAGAGCTGTGCCAAAGAAATTAATGAGATCGTAAAGTGACTATATCCCATAGACAACAAGAAGTTGAATTGAGTTCCATGAATCAAAGGTGTGAAATGGAAGAATTAATAAGTGTGGATAGATATCTGAACTCCGCGAGGGCAAAGACTGCCACCAAGACCAAGACCAAGACGTATATGGCAAAGAAGAAGAAGATGAAGAGGATTGTTACGGATTCAACCATTTTTTCGGCTTAATTGTTTCAGTTGAAGTAAATGGATGATCATCATAGCTGCAGCTTGTCATAGCATAACATAAACACTAAACAATGACATTTTCAGGCAAAGGAAAGACATAAAATTCAGTCACTGTTGGCATGTTCTAGATGTTTGACTGTGAGTGAAGGCAGCTGATTTTTTATGCTTTATAACAGTTTTCATTTCCTGAGATTTGGCTCCAGGTGCATTTCAACTGTGAACAGTATGGAACTGCCCAGTCCTATTTATTTACTGCTAACTTTCATCAAATGGCAAACCAATGCCTCAGTTATTGCTTTTTGCCATAAATCTTTTGGTCTTTTCCCCGAGTTTAGTGTCAAAGTAATTCATTTTTTTTTAAAATTACATGACTAGTCTTCTTCCGTGTAATAATTATCATACTAGTTCTTTTCATATTATGTTTTAAAACCATTGGTGTTCTTTTTCAAAACAAATTAAGACTTGGTTTAATGATTATTTTCTATAAAACTACTTATGTAAATTTCCTTTTTTAAATGAATTACTCTACATTATCTGCTACATGCCAACTCTGTAGTTTAGCAGGTCAAAGTAATTCATCTTTAATAAAATTTCATATTATATACTTTTCTAAAATAATTCACAAAACTAGTTTTCCACATGTTTTAAAATCGCTGGTGATGCTTTTAAAAATGTCTTAAAATTAGTCATAACGTGAATAAAATATGTGCAAGACTAGTTTAGCGACATTATTTTGAAAGATAATTTTTTATATAAGAAATGGATTACTTTGAAACTAAACTCCTACTTGAAAGGCACCCATCCAGTATCACTAACTTCCTGAAGGAGCAGAAAATCACTTTAAGCGCTATTATTATTGAACCCAATTTGTTTTTATTTATGTTTTTTCCTCTTACATTTTCCCTATAGTTTTGGAAAGGCAACATAATCTTAGTGTGTCTTTTCTAAGCTTATTTTTTTTACTTAATGATAAATATAATTTAAGTTTACACACAATGTTTATTAGGATTAAGTATTTAAATTCTGTTTTTTTTAAAAAGCTCACCTTTTATTTTTATCACTCTTGAGAAAAGAAACTTAAATACATATGATTTTATTTAATTAGCTTGGATCATAAAGAATATGATTTTCTCATATTTGAAAATCTAGTTTTTTGTTGACAAAATTAAAAAAAGAATTTAAAAAAACCAAAAAGTCAAATAGTTTACCTTTTCTATTCAACAAATTATTTTTTCCAAAATTCAATAATAAATCATGAAAAAAATAAAAACACCTTTAGAGTGCCTCCTGGCGATATAACACCCATTACCAAGTTCTTGGTAGGAAAGGAAAGTCGCAAAATGGTCATAAAGCGGCCAAAGTGCATCAGAATTTTTGCCCCATTTCTTCCGGTCCATCTGGCTATTAGCACTTCACCTTGCTTTCTTTCTTTTTGGAATTAAATGCTCAGGAGTGCAGTCATACCCTGGTATTTTCCTCTCTTATTTAGAAAGAGAATATTTCATCCCCTAAATACTGAAAATTCTGCGATCTGGGCCTCCTTGCCCCACTATCTAGAAATCATTGGTGATAGTCATTTTGGAGAAAGAAATTGATGTTGGAAGAAGTAGAATGAAATTAATGACATTCACCAAATAATATAATTTTTCCTCTCAGAATTTAAGAATCTAAGTTTATTAATTCTCGTTCAGAATTCCTGAGTGAGGAGTCAGTTGTTATCTTTGTTGTGGCAGCTCTATATATAGGTAATATCAGAATCTTCATATATCACACAAAAGCTCAGACTGCCTGATTTTTTTTCCTTTTTTTCCTTTTGTCACTAATAGCGTCAAACATATTTTCAGTTTGTTGAGTCATTGTAAAGCAGCTTGATATTTAACAAATTCATTTAGAAAATTTACTTCTAGAGCTAGAAAAAGAATTATATCTCCCTACACTCTTATTTCATAGGCTCATTTTGTTTGCAATGTAGAAGTAATCATTCTATCGTTATTCCCTTCATTGCTTAAAAAACAAAGAGAAAAGTTTTAAAACAGAAAATTTTCATTTTGTAGGCTGTTTTTTAAATGTTCTAACTAGTTGCATCTGGTGCCATGATAAGAGATAAATAAATTGTAAAAACATTAAGGATGGTGTATTTTCTTGAGTGCAGGACCTTTGAGAAGCTATTATTCTTTTCTTTAACACTATAACTTTTGATTCTTTCCCCAATCATGTAATTTTAACTTTTTCTTATAAATGGCCTGCTTCAACATTTCAGTTTGTTACTTGGGCAGACCTTGCTTCGACTTCTTCCACTCTATCGGCCATTTACTCGTAATATTGTCGAAACCAACCCTGCCCCAAACATTCCTGCAGATTAGCAAACTCTGGGGATTTCTTCATAGAGATTGTTGTGTTTGAGAGGATCAGAATCTAGATTTTAGGTTGGAAATACTTTTAGGGATTGGAACCTGAAGGGAGTTGATCCAGGGGTTTAGAACCTAGATTTCGAGATTTGGGGAAGGAAGTTTTGGTAATTCTAACGGAAACATTGACGACAAAGATTTCTAAGTTATTATTGGAAGGTGTGCCATAGACAACTTGTTACCTCCCAATGCAAGAATTTCAATGTCCGTAGGAAAGGTGGTCGACACTTCTCCCGAGAATTGGTTGGAAGAGAAATTCGCGTACAACTCCTCTTGAGGATCAAACACTGAGAAAAATTTGCCAGAAAGCCTATTGCGAGATAGATCCATGAGTAGAAGGTCAGAAATTGCAGGGAGTGGATTGAGAATAGGTCCGCAAAGTTGTCTCCTGGCCAACATCAGCAAAGCTTAGAGCCTTTTGCATCTCCAATGTTTTCGCGCAACTCCCCAGAAAAATCATTCTGGGAGAGAGCAAGGATAGATCATCTCTGAGACCGAAAGAGAGAAGGTGGAAGGGAACCCGAGAGTTTGTTATCGGATAGACTCATATAATAAACTTGAGTTTCAGCGAGTCACAGTGGAAATGGTCCATGGAGCTCATTCTTGCTTAAATCCAGAATAATAAGAGTAGTATTATTTAGTATTATCTTTGGCATTGTTACCCAAGATATTTTGTTTACTCCAAGTCACAAACGCCATGCTCTGAAATAGAACAACCAAACTTGAATTCTCTAGTGAGTTATGTTTCTTCCAAGTCATGGATCCTAACTTGTTCAGTTTTTGCATCGAAGCAGGATTCTACCAATCAACTCGGCTATTCCTCATATACTCAGAGAGGACAAGCTGGATAAATTTCCAATGTGAGTGGGGGATTTCATGGAAAAGAATTGTTGCTCAAATCTAAGGCCTTGTTTAATTCCTAGTGAGATAGCGGTAGGCCTATGCTGGTAGCTAATAACCTGATGCTGATTTTAAACATCATAAGAAAGAATCGATAGTTTTTGAAGTGAGGTTTATTTGGCTGCAAATTTTTACTCTATATATACATGATTGTATTATAAAAGCAATGAACACAGATAATCACAGCGGGCTATAAGCTGAGCCGATGGCTAATTATTGTTTTGCAGTGACTTTGAGTGAAAAGGCCAAAATCCCACTCAAAACCACAGAATACACAAAGAGTTCCGCGGGATTCTCGAATTTGTCAGAAAAATAATGTGGCACACACCTTATATCGTCGTTAATCTTCATTTCATTCCTATAACCCTAGACTTCATTCACATTTTGTTCAATTTTGGTTCCCCTATATTTTCATAAGACCAAAACAATTAATAAAAACTCTAATCACAAATCCAACAAATTGTTTTTTTAAATAATCATAGATCTATTATTATTATTTTTATTATAATGTTACCAATTAATAATCAAGCCATTAAGCACAATTTAGTTTAAATATATACTATGATAAATAAAATTAATTATAATACTTAAGTTTGTCACTTTTTTAATTTCTATGTCAATATAGTTATAAATCATATCATAAAAAATTCATTTTGAAGTCGTGAATTATTTTGAGTTGCACTTACCATATTAAATAACTAAAATAAAATTAAAAAAATAATATCAATTTAAAAATAAATTTTGAATTTGTATAATTATTTCAAATAAATTAAACAATTTTTTTATTTGTTAATGGTAACATAAATAGTTTATGAAAATAAAATTTTGGTTGAGAATTTAAATTTAAAAAATATATTTATATAAGTATTTTAAAAAACATAATGTATGTCTATTGCTTCTTAAAAATTTAATACTTAGATAATTGTTTTTGACATAAATTAAGTAAAATAAAAATAGTTACAAAATTCAATCTAAAAAACATATTTTTTTTATTAGTAAGAGCAGAAAATATAAAATAATTTGTCTATGATCAACAATATTTTCTATTTTTATTTTCAAGAATAAAAATATTATTCAAAAATAATTATCAAATAGGTAATACTAATTATAAAAAAAAATTATGAAACTAATTTTTCTACATATCTTTTCCATATAATTCAATTTCTAAAGATATAACCATCTTTAAAAGATTTAGGTAAATAAGTAAGAAGGATAAAACAGAAATGTAATATTTTGTAGGAGGATGAAAAAGCTAACATTTGTAGCTTCTTTCCTCGAATCATGTTTTTATCTCACCAACACTAATTATCAAGTGGTTGATTATGGTGGAGTATCAAAGTATCCTACAACACCTTATTTGAGTGTGAATAAGCTATTAGCCTCCCTTATAGTTCCCCAATCAGCCTTCCTCAATCAAGTATATCCTAATTTTCCAACTCCTCACATAAATAGCGAGAATGACATTCTAGAATCTTGTTACTCCTAAGTGACAGTTGAAGCAACTTTGAGGTTTCAATCTCTTTAGAGTTCTCCTCTAGTTAATACGATTGGAACCTCAAATCAACATCCCAATTCTGGAAGAGAGCCTACTTAGACTTAGGCCACCCTGGAGCTATTACAGGAACCATATAAGATAATGAAGATGTTCTCAACTAAAAGAGTTAGAGAGGAATAGATCCCTGAAGGGATCTCTTACTATGTTCTTACAGAACCAAGTTGCTGAATTAATCTATCTATGAAGTTTCAAGATGTTTCAGCAAATTAGAAGGCTTGGGCCACATGGCTGGGAAAAAATTAGAAAGCATGGGCAGTGCCAAAAGGTAAGAAAGATGAGAGCAATCACAGCACTGGGTTGGAATGAATTTGAATTTAGCTAATAAGAACCGTAAGGGACCATATCCATAAACAACAACTAGAAGAACTGAAGTTCCATGAATCCAAGGCGTGAAATGAAATGAAGAATCAATGGCAAGGATGGAGGACTTAATTAAAAAGGAGGACTTGGTTTTGGTATTCAGGACAAGACCAAGACCAAGATAGATATGACAGCAAGAAGAGGATTGAGATGGATTCAAGCAGCTAGCAGGTTTTTGTTGGCCATTTTTGGGTTTGCACTGTTTCCCTTGACGTGAATGGATGAATTTAAAAGAGCTAGTTATTGCAAACTTGTCATAGCCTAGCATAACATCAAACAATATTTCCAAGCAAAAGTGACATTGGGGTTGGTACGTTCGAATATGTAGAGCCGACCGAGGAAGGCGCTGCTACTGCTTATGCTTTATGTCAAGTCTTTGTTTCCATACCAGGCCAGGAAGGCTTCGACTATGAAACAGTATAAGAAAATTCAGCGAAAACTTTTGATGTAGATGATAATAATTCAAGAACAAAGAAAGCACAACTCACACAAAAGACGCACGGCGCTTAAATACTTCGCTCAGCCAACCATGCCTATATCCACTGGGATGAAAAATCTTTCACTATAGGATATAAAATGACGCGCATAGAACACGATACAACGTTTCCTCGAAACATCCCATGTTTCTCCATTTCAGATCCATATCCCGAATCGCAAATCCTTTCTCTTCCACCCTATCCCCATTTTTCCTCGTATCTCTATATATCCTATATACGCCTTTTTACAAGCTCATCTCTCTCATAACTTTTTTCTCCTCACACCAGTATTATTATGGCTGGAGGAGTTCTTTAACTACTTTTTCTTATTCACAGCAAGAAACTAATATTACAATAATATAATGTCCAAGAATTATCTCTATAAAGAAAGTTATTTACAAATAGGAATTAATACTAATTAGGAAGTTGAGAATATTCCAACAATCTCCACCTTGGATCAAATTCCATCATTGACTTCACCTTGAATTGAAATTCCTTTTTGTCTTCATCTCGTGTACTTTGAAATATTTGTTCTTCTAAAGATCTTCAATTTGAAACTCTAACAATCCTCCCCTTGAACAAATACAACTGAACCTCCTCTAAAATGATCTGTCCATATCCATCCATTCTCTGCGACCCCGTGATTTATCTTTGCTTCTATATCGCATTCTGTATCACACCTTACATAAAGCACCACCTATCTCGAGAACTTGTTCTTATCTATGACAACTCCTCGTCATCATGGAGCAACAACATGTACATGAAGATCATGAGCACACCGCCAATTCGATAGAGCATAACCATGGATCTACCACCAACTAATTAGGGCTCACCACCTATGTTCAACATCCGAGGATTCACCCACATGGCCAAGTCTGAACCTTGGCTCCAATACCAATTGTTGTGCCACCGGAAGCTTTGATGTAGATGATAATAATTCAAGAACAAAAAGATCAAGGATAACTCCACACAAAGATGGTAAAATCTTTAACATGGTTCGCCCAACCATGCCTGGCTATCCGTGAATGAGAGAGAATCTTTCCACTATAGAGGATATAAAATATTGCAGTGCAGAGAACAATGATGAATTGGTTCCTAAACATTCCTATGCTTCCATTTCCTCAGATCCATACCCTGAACTCAAATCCCCCTCGGCCTCCACTCGTATCCTTGTTCTCTCCTCTCATCTCTACATACCCTTATATAGCCAACCTTACAGCTCTTCACCTCTCTCATAACTTTTCTCCCTCATTTAATTCAAAAATATTTATGGTAATATTCCTAACTACTTTCTTTATTCTACAAGGAAACCTAATATTACAATAATATAACAACCTAAGAATTATCCTATAAAATATTCTTTACAAATAGGAATTAATACTAATTAGGAATTTGAGCCATATTCCAATAGTATGGAACTGCTCAGTCCTTTATATTTACTGTTAGCTTTTATCAATGGAAAATCAATGCCTCACTTAATTCTTTTTGCCATAAATCTTTTGGTCTTTTCCATGAGTTTATTGTCAAAGTAAAGCATGTTTTAAAAAAATTACATGACTGGTCTTCTTTCCAAAATAATCATCAAACTAAATTTTCTACATGTTTTGAAAAACTAATAAGCCAGAATGTAATTATCAAACATGTGTGAACGAATTATTTTTGACATTATTTGAGAAAAGACTACTCAATGTAATTTTTCTTTTTAAATGGAATTGTTTCCAACACCATTCCTTAAGTTTCTATTAGCGACACGTTATCCCTGCAGCTAAGATCGTTAATTCATTTTTTAAGAATACCACATTAGTAGTATTCTTTTTCGAAAATAATCAAATAAACTACTAGTCTTTCACATTTTTTGAAAACCGTAATTGGTAAATGTGTTTTTAAAAATTACCTTAAAACAGCAGTTAGTGAATACGGTGTTGAAAATATGTGGAAGACGAGTTTGGTGATTGTTTTGAAAATAACGCTACTCCTATAATTTATTTTTTTTTGTAAAAAATGGATTACTTAGAAACTAAACTCCCAACTCTTAGTGAAACACCAAACCACATTACTCAATCCTCTCTCATGAAGAAGAAATATCACTTTAAGGGATATTGTTACTGACCCAATTTTTTTTGTTTATGTTTTTTTCCTTTGCATTTTCCCTTGTAAGTTTTCAAAGGCAAATACAAGGTTAGGTGGCGTTTCCTTTTTTTTTTACTTAATGCTAAATTGTTCTTTTTTTTTGTTAATTGTGCTTATAAAAATTAAGTATTTAGTTGTTTTTATTAAAGTCAATCTTTTTATTTTTATTTAAATTCCTGAGAAAACAAAAAAATCTTAAAATACATGCTTTTTTTTTTAATTGAAGTTTGGATCATAAAAATGATTTTTTCATATTTGAAAATCTATTTTTGTTATGAAAAACATTAAAAAAATTCAAAAAAATCCAAAAAGTCAAATAGTTTGGCCTTTTCTATTCAACAAATATTTTTAAAAATTCAATAATAAATCATGAAAAAGTTAGAAAAAAATAAATAAAAACATGTTGAATGCAGAAAGCAAATTGCTTTTAGAAAAAAACACCTTTAGACTTAATTCTTTCATAAGTGATATAACAATATCAATTACACAAGTTTCCTTTGAAGGAAAGAAAAAAGAAATTTCCGGCGTAAATGGTCATAAAAGTTGTTGTTGCCTAATGTGAATTATCTGTTTCCTGGTCTCATTCTAAATGGATGGATAGGGATTTTAAATTTTTGGTCCTATTTATGAAATTTCATCCCGTTCTTTTTTATTATTATTATTATTAGAAAGAGAGTACGGATTTCATGACTTCAGGCATGAAGGGCGGCCTTAAATCACCCCTCTCTCATTTTCCTAATCCCTCTCCCTGCGCAGTATTTTCATCTATAAGCAAAATGATTAGGTCAGTGCTCTCCACTATTGTCTCCACTATGTGAAATCATTGGTGATAGCCTAGTTTCTCTTTGAGAAGGAAATGTTGTAAATTCAGAACGAAATTAATGACATTCACTGAATATAATTATTCCTTCAAAACCTAAGATTCCAAGTTTAATACCTCATTCAGAATCCCAGGACTGAGGAGTCAGTGCTATCTCTGTTATGGCAAATCTATATATAAGACATCAAAATCTTCCAAAGGTGATTCACAATAAAAGTTCTATACTGGCTTAATTCTCCTTTCTTTCCCTCTTTTCCTGAGTCGATAATAAAGGCCGCATATCTTTGGGCTCGTCGAGTGATCAAGTGGTGTTTTTATATTTCTGCCAGTCTGAATGAGGAAAATGGTTTCTAGACCTAACAAAAAATGACCATATCTTTCACGCCTCTTATTTACGTGGAAATTTAATTTTGTTCTGCATTGAAGAAATAATTTATGATATTTCCATCTCTGCTTAAAAACAGACAGACCAATTTTGAAACCAAGGGATATCATCATCAGAAGATCTGGTAAATTCACCTTTCTAATATACAAAATCATTTATCAAAAATTCAATGTTAAATCCAGAACACTTCAGATCTTAATAATAAACGATCATCGTCGAATTCGCCTCATCAAACCATCGCCGATGCAAATCCTCACCTTCCGCACAGTCGGTCAAAGACGCTGAAGATCGCGTTTCGCCGCAAACCGCTTCACAATCGGCGATAAGACGACTGTTTAACGGCGTCAATGTTATATAACGACACCACGCCAGCGCGAAAGATTCATTCATCAAACCCGCAGTTATTACTAATGTTTGTTATCTTAATTTATTTTTAAGTCGATATAAATTGCAAGAAAAGCCACCTCCCCGTTATTACCAAAACAAAAACGTGAAATTATTTCTTGATGCAGTGAGCTCCAAATTTGAGTAGCCTTTGGGAGTAGAGGTGTTTCTCTAGAATATTTAAGATCCGACCGTCACGGTCGCATGGTAGAAGGGAAAACGTTTCACGCGGACGCTTCACGCCAGGGGTTTCGGGATTTTGAGCTTTTCAAACTCCTCGGCGTGAGAGATTCCTTCCCTACTGGAAGCAATTTACTTAACGTTTTTTTTACTTTAATGTTATTAACGGCGCTGGAAAAGACGGACGGCCCCAAAAACTGTAGATCTAATTGATAGAATTCCTTTTTACAAATGAGCAAATTTCAGTGATCACTTCATTTAGTTGCCATGTTTGTGTTAATCAGGTATTAAATAAGCTGTTTGGTATGCATCAAGCCTGAATGGCCGTGGATCAAGTGTCTACTAAGTGAACTCATGTTTCAGATTTTTCCTAATAGTGTTCTCAAAACATATTTTATGAAAATACGTGTTAGTAGAGTGATTTAAATTAAATTATCATATGATCATTAGGCCTATGAGCTACCTGATGTGTGAATTAATTAATTTACATGACATGATTGTGTGAATTGGTTATACTTGAGAATATATGGCTGTTTATATATTTACTACGCGACAAGCATCAGATGGGATCAAAACATAGCATTCCATAAAGACCTAACATCCTGCACTGATGCACAAACACAGATTGTACTCATAAAAGTGTTCTGAGGTTGTCTAAAAATATTACCATCGTAGCAGAAATTCACAAACTAAAAATATCAATCGGCTCTGAAATGCCCAATGATATTCACTCCAGGAACCATTAAACAAGTAATATATCAATCCGCCTAGGCTTGCCCAATTACAAGTATATACACTCCGAGGGTTGTCCACTAATGCGCACATTCTCACAATGAGGTTCAGCGAAAAGCGAGAGAGGTTTTTGCAGACTCGAGACCGAGTCAGTCATGTGTATTATCCAAGTAGGATCATGCATTTGCTTGAATGCGGTTTACCGGAACATTAAAATTCAGCACTTTGTGCATGAAGAGTCTACTAGGGCTTATCCTCCCACTCGAGCTTTAGCCACCCCGTCGCGATCCCCTATAGCACAGTAGCCAAAGCAGGAGACTGGGTCATTCCTAGAGATTAATGTGAAGATTTCCATGTGGGTTTATGTCACTTGTATACAATGTTTAGAATGCTTTTCATTTAATATAAGGTAAAGGTTTAAGAGTGAAAATACTACCAGAACTATCAGCATATAGTCGGGTTTCATAGTCGCAGGTATGTACATTGAGTACTACTATGGCCCAAGTGGCCGTATTGATATACATCGTGACAGGTTGGACTGTTGCTTGGGACTAAAAATGCCGTTTTGTAAATGGGCAGGTCTCCCACAGCCGGGTATTCTCCCGCCGATTTTCGGGTCAAGATCGCAGAACCCAACCTCCACTTGTATTCCGCTGCCGACTGTAGTCAACTGGGAACAAGTGTCACACTTTAGTCGTGAGCTTAGGTGCTACGACGCCCCAGGGAGCTCTGCCTGGGGTATCCATCACCACTAGGTGGGTTTGATGGAGTATAGTGCATATAGAAACCCATAGATAGAAAAATTTGGGCTTAGGGCCATGTTTGAGAAGAGCAACATCACCACTAGGCGTTTGATGTCGAGTTTAGGTACGAGATTACCTGGGAAAATCACTTTATCAAAACTACACAATTACATGCATGTGTTATATGTTTATGGTGGATTGGGTGAATTATTGTGTGATGGTGTGTATGCCATGTGGTATGTGTGTTGTGAAATGTTGTGTGCTTAGTGATTAGCTCATAGATGAGTTAAGGAAATATTTTAGAAAATATTTTGGGTGTTTACAGTGTGTAAACTTGAACCAAGGAGCCTGAACAAAGAAATTCATAAATTTGTTTGTTTAGAGGTGGTAGCTTAATTTTTTAAGGTTTTACAAAACCTACAGAAGAAATAAAATAAATTTTACAAAATTTATTTGGGTTGTTAAAAATGAGAAGAAATTTTAGTGCCAAGAAAAATAAAATTTTCTAAATTTATTTGATGAGAGAATTGAAGAAGATAATTTTCTAAGATTTTACAAAGGTAAATTAAGAAAATGAAGAAAATAAATTTTGGTAAATTTATTTCGAGCGGAGAAAATTTTTCTCGTTGAAAATCGAAAGAAATAAATTTTATAAATTTATTCGTTACGAAAGGAGAAAATAATTTTCTGCCGTTTTATATGGTGTAAAAATTTAAGAATGGGTTAAATAAATTTTATAAATTTATTCGAAGATAGAAATATGAAAAAAATGATTTTAGCATTTCTTCAATTTCTGAAATAAATGAAAAAAAAAAATTAATTATAAAAAAAAAAAAAATTATGTAGAAAATTGAATTGGCCACGCCCAAGACGGCAAGGAAAATATTGCACAGGTGTACCTAGCAGCTTCTGGTGTCACAGACATAATACAAAAGTATTGTAATAAAGGTTGTGTATCAGACAGTGTGGAGACATGGTCAAGTGGAGATCGCATTCAATACAAAAACCTGTGGACAGGATTCTAAAGTGTGTCGATCGTATCAAGCAATGGCGCCACGGGCCACGAGACACAAACAGCGCGCGGCAGAGCGCGCGCGCAGGGGGCGCGCCGGCGCGCAAGACGGCGCTACGCGGCTCGATGGGTTCTCGTGGAGGTCATTGGCGCCATAGCGGACATACAGAGCACGCGGCGCGGGAAAGTAAGTAGAGCGACAGCGCGAAAGCGGAAGCAGGTAGGCGCAGCGTGCGCCGGGAAGCCGGGCGCTAAGGCCGGGCGCTACGGTCGGGTTTTGCCGTGTAATTTGGGCCGTTGGCCCGGTTGACTCGTGATTTTCGAAGCCAACGGACATTGTTCGCGGAACTCCCGCTTCATGAACACGCTCATCTCGAAATTTTTCAAAAAATTTTTGAAATTTTAATTAAAACCAAATAAATTCACAATTTGATAAAATTTTCGAAAAATAAATTTTCAAAAAATAAAATTGCTGAAACAAACATTTTAAACGCCAAATTTGATCATGCATACATCGAAAGTTATGTGCGTATGATTAGTGTCTCGCCATATTGAGGTTTCGTAGACACTTATATATCATAACCACCATTTGAAATCGTGATCGGCGCAAAGAGTTGCTGCAGGAAAATTTACAAGGCACGGCAAATGATATGTGAAAAATGGTAAACACTTCAAGGTTACGGTTATGACCTTTAGATTCGACCAAAAAGAGTTGGTACCAAGAGCTGTAAACCTTATCGAATAAATGGTAACTGGTGTGGTTGAAATTGCATCACCAGGAAATGAACGGGCCCGCCATGGTTTGTCAAGTCTATTGCAATCGGAAGATCCATGACCGAAGCGACCGAAATGGTGCGCCAATGATTCTCGCCACACGATCATAAACTGGCTAGCAGGTTAATACGACATTGTGAGGACGCCCACCTGGGAACGCCGCACAACTGTCACGATCGCGAGCTACTCAGCCAGGCGTGATTGACAAACGGCGTTATAAGACGCCGCAGCAATTTTTTTGACGGAGATCCAAAACTCCGCAGGTTTTGAGACCACCATCCGAATATCTGTCAGAGGGAGGAGATCTTACGCACAAACCATTGGGCTTACGCAGATCGAGATATGCCGCAGGCCACGCAGATTACCGACATGACCGTGATTAGCCACGCTCAGCCAGAGGAAACGAGTCTGGGCATGGGAGGAAATGGGCATGAACTCTTAGAGACCTTAGAGGAGCTGCAAGATATTTGAGTCCCTGCATTGAGGCGGAGAATTAAAATGATAGTCAGGCCATGAAGTTAGAGATCCTTGACCTCACTCATAATGTGGACCCGAGGATTTTAGACACGCCGTGAGTTCGATGTAAATCCTGAGGATGGATCAGCCATGCCACACAGATCAAGCATCGATCAGGAGCGTAGTATGCCACCCGCCGCAGACGTGCCATGATCGCACTGTGACAGATTTCAGTGGGGACAGTTAGTTTTGTTATTTGCCCCAGATAAGATGGACAGTCCAGTGGTCAGGACGCTTACGGTCACAATGAAAGCCTACCCTGGGGAGACTATGGATATAATCCTGACTTAGATCTACAATTCCTCGAGTAATGCACAGCATGTGATGTTTTCCGCATGAGCTACTCGTGACTACCTCCTCCACAAAGAGGGTCAGAGACTTCTAGATTTGAAGCAACTCTGAGAGTTTCAATCATCTCAGTTGACCCTGCATAGAATGGCAATCCAATTAAGTCAGCAGGAACCCGCAGTCCGCCATGTGAGCTATCGACGCGGTTCATTAGCCCAGCACTTTCCCACCATTACGGGTCCCTGCTCTATTTAAGCAAGAAGAAGGATAAGACCCTTCCTCGATCGTATCGACTATTAATGACAAGCTTTAAAATTGTAAGCGGGCCACGATTGCGAACTACATCATCATTGAGACTGACTGATTTATTTGGATTCACTGAGAGGAGCGAGTTCAATACTCCCAGCGAGGAATCTCTTCGCGACTGTTACCATCACCGAAGAGTTAGATACCGATATCCCAGACAACGCGAGGACGCTATGGCGGCACTTAATATTTACGTTGATGCCTTCTGACGACGATCGCACCGCAGCATTCACGGACTTCATGCATAGATATCCCCAACCCCATCTGTGATCGGCCAAGGCCTTCGCGACGACATTCGATCTACTCCCACTGAATGAGCATATATCAACGGAGATTGTTTTGCATCCGTTAAGAGACCATCGCTTGTACTCTGGTTCCAAGAGAGTTTGGCCACTTTAACACTTGATGTCACCGACGGTGAGAAGGTCGGAAGTGGGCTGATGAGTCGAGAGCATCGACCGCCAATCTTCGAAGACAATGAGTTTCTGAGATCGGGATGGGCATTGATATGGAGATTCGAGAATGGGCTGAAGTTGTCCATTCAAGCAGACCAGACTCTGCCTTGACGGGGACATTGATAAATTCATGGTTGGGACCCACCCCAGACCATGTAGAGAGAGATCAGGATGCTTGAAGCACTCCTGGATACCAAGCAGGCAAGAAGAGGGAGACCAAATTCCTCTTACTAGTTTGAAGAGGGTGTACACTCTGGCCACACTTTGAGTTTCTGATCATGCCAGGATTTGGGCATGTGAGACTCGGGACGCCCTGCAGGACAGATCCTCTGTGGTCAGACAACATCAGCCCCAAAAGAATTTTGTGAGACAGGAGAGCAGTTTGATTCTCTGCCACCTGAGTTTTAGGTTGAGAACCAATTTCTAGCCAGTGGTATATAAGAATCCCCAATGGTACACGAAATGGTGAAATGGAGTGGGCCCAAGTCTGAAAATCAACGAGTCACATCAAAAAGCGCGCAGTGACCTTTAGGTGCAGACCTGGTTAACATGTGGTTGATTGGTCGTGTTTGACGACTTGATGAGCTGACAAACCACGGGCGATCGGGCATCGAGACCCAGTCGTCGCACCGACACCTGCTTCTGGATTCGGGGCTTTCGGGAAGCTGGCTGACCCAGAAGCCATGAATGGGATGTTCTTCTGCATAGGTTATAGCCGAATCATGCAGGCCCCGGTATTTATGAGGAGCGATCCCCAAGATCTCCTACCATGGCGGAACTGATTTTGGCGGTCACGTTACAGACACACCATGCGCTCATGTGCGCCGCGACATCGCCGAGCCCGTGTGTGGTGTATCAAAGATTTGGCCATTCACCACTGCAGGGCGAGTTTTCTAGACTACGTCCAATGAAGATCATGTCGATCTGAAATGAAGAGTACCAGAGTGGTGTCGGGCAAGCCAAAGAGGGGGCCAGGACCCCTAAGGTGAGAATCCTTGAAGAGTTAGTGGTGTAAGAGACCCTGGAAGACATCCCACTTCTCTGCAGAATGCATGTGCTCGGCGTGTCGCCAATAGAATTATGTTTCCGCCCGGTGATGAAAACTGTGCCATCAACGCAAACCTAGAGCCAGGATGTGGAGCCTGGGCGACCTCCGAGGCCCGACACCTCAAAACCCGATCGGTGTTTCGCTGGAGCCATATGCGCCTCATGAAATGGATGTCATTCATGAGATGACTAGATTGATGACCATCTGGATTGTCAAAGACTGTAGACCTGGAGAGGTGAAGGTTACAATGCCATGGTCGTGGTAGTGGTTACGGGTAAAGGACTGACACATTATAAGAGAACATAAGTTTCAACATGTCCAGACCATGGTGGAGACACTGCCTTAGTGGAATTCGCCACAACAATTAGCTATCGTCAATGAGTACCATAAGATCGTGATGAGTGCACCGCACGAGGCCACGTAGTCATCGTTAAAGATGAACTGAGGCAGGAGAGAGCTCCATCATCGGTCCGACACAGAGACACCTTCCGAGAGTGTGAGTTTGATGATGACGCGATTTCTCACGCCAGAGCTCCGGTAGGAAGAGTTTATGCCGAGGTAATGACGTCAACTCCTGAGAGCCTGCGCTGAGATCATTTTCTTCTGATAGGTGAGGCCCCAAGATGAGGAGCGGTCAAGTCCCAAGAAGAACGAAGCTATCTGGTGTTTATTTGATAACTTAGAGCACTTTAGAGGGGCAGCACCTTTGCGTACCTGCGATGCCACCGCCGGCATAAGATGCTCAAAAAGCCTCATATGTGCTTCTGCCCGCCCATGCTCCAGATATACCCGCATCCACCATGCGGGTGATCGGGGGAGAGACTGTAGGTCGACATCGATGGATCTCAGAGGAACCAGGGCTGGATAGTCGCGATCGTGCCTACACTTCAACTTAGGTGCTAATGAGAGTGCGGCGCTGACTGTATGATATCAACGATAGAGTTACTGACGCCATCATCTCTTGCCAGATAAAGGGCATCGGTTAGTCGTTAAGATTAACATTAGTTAATATGCATAAGAGTGTAATATTACGCGCATGTGTTTGATAGTAAGATTCGTCTCTGAATTTTTGACGAAATTCCTTTAAGTGAGTGGAGAGACCCAAAAGACCCGCGAATTTCAATTTCTGATTAAGTATAAAATCGTAATTTACTACATAAAATTGTACTTTTGTAATCCCAATTGACTCTTTTAGATCCTGATGATCAAACTTATTGTAATCATTGAACGAATGAATTCAGCCCAGCAAGACGTGAATTTCTGTAATTTTCCAGGACAGTCTGGAGTTCACGTTTTTCTGGTGCACTGCTCGTACAGAAAACGTTTTCTTACGCAACGAAAAGTTAATACGATATAGATGTGACTACGCATCGAAGCAAGTGGGTTGAGTAGAGAAATGATTGAACGGATCACCATAGAGCTACTAATATCAAACAGAGAAAAGAGACATTAAATCGCCATTATCGCACTCATTTTTAAGTCACTGTATTTAATAAAATCACAATAAGTGTCATTCTCCTATGACAAGCAAAACCCAAAAAACTGAATTTATTTATTTTAGTGAGTCTGAATTTATAGAGTTTTAGGAGAGATAGGGTGCTTTCTCTGACATCGGAAGCATCCGATCGCGCGGCCTTCTGGCGGTAAGGGAAAAGTTCTACGCGGGACGCTAATGCCATAATCTGATCGCTCTGAGTTCTTTCCAAACCCTGAGGTAGATTTTCTCCCCACTTGAGTTTTCACCCATTTAAACGTTTTTTACTAATGTTCTACTGAATGGAGGCCTATATCGCCGATTCGGGCCCCTTCAAAACAGATCAATCGACGAATTTTTTTAATAGCAATGCGTTGTTCTGACTCGCTCCATCATCGCGAGCTCGTTTTGGGTGGTTTATGGTTAATCGGTGTGATGAATGTTTGCCAGACTCATCATCGTGAATGGCTGCGATTGCGTTCACTGGTTTAAACCGACGTTACGATTTTCCGTATCATGTTCTCAAAATGATATTTTTATGAAAATATCGTGGTTAATGAGTGATTTAAATTTTCAATTACTGGTATGACTATTAGCCCGCTGAGTTTAATTTTTTGATGTGTGAATTAATTAATTACATGACATGATTGTAATTGGTTATTTTGTAAATATATGCACGTTTTATATATTTTACATGAATATGATCATATCGTGATTAAGTATAAGATATGATTTGATACACTTTAACATCCAGTGACCTGATATGAGTTAGCGCATTTGCATTTAGTCTGTATGAAAATATCTGTGGAGGTTTGCTCAAAACATTAATCATCTTATGGTAGTCCACAAACTAAAGTACATTCAACCGCCTTAGTACTCGCCTAAATCTGATTATTCATGCATCTGAGGGTAGTCCTACTGTAATCAAAAGCAATATATCAATCTACCTTGGAAATGCCCCAATTGATATATGATACATCTGAGGTCAACAATTTAATAAACTAATATCTCATACTTGCGCTTATGCTGAAAAGCGGTAGAGTCTTGAAGACCTGATCCAGTCAAGTCAGTGCATATCTTCAAGTAGTGGATCATGCATTTTGCTTTGGAATGCGTGTTTACTGGGTTCATTGCAATCTGACTGAAGTGAGTGGTTCACACTTGTATGACTTCTTCCACTTCAGTTTTTAAACACCCCAGATCGGGGATCCCCTTTTAAGGTGCACGTGAGCGCATGCAGGTAAGAGACCGTCATCCCCTGTAGATTTATCGCAATAAGTTCTTGACGCCGCCGCACATCATATATTATGTTTCAGAAACGCTTTCATTTACGGAGATATGTTTAAGGATGAAAACACTAACTCTGTAACTATTGGGTATATAGTTTAATCTCACAATGGCAATGCAAACATCAGCGATTATTTATGGGCCCGCACGTGACATTGGATACATTGCATTATATTGACTGTCGGACCGCGAACGCAGAGCGCTTTCAGAAGCGCAGCCTCCCGCACAGGCTGAGACTCTACCGATTTTCCGGCGGCATCGGCAACCCACTCAATCATATTCGTTTTGGGTTTAATTTTGAATCAACTAACCTCCTGTTTAGTGTCAGCTAGCTACGGTGGTCGCTGCGGTGACTTTTTAAAAGTCCAATTTCTATGCTGCATTTTTTCCGCTTGATAAGGAGATAAATGGAATTTAAAAAACACAAAGATTACAATTTTCTAAGTTCATAATTAATACGGAAAACATTTTGTGAATCTCCATTCACACTACCAAGGAATTACAACAGAATTTTACCCCTTACCATCCTAGAAAATCCACAATCTTTCTCACCCCGATAGAAAAGCTTGTGAAGAAGCACCCGGACTGCTTTTGGTCAAATCCAAGGTTTGATTAACTGTGGGGCGATAAGCGCACACTATTTGAAGGCGTATGATGGGCCCAAACATCATAAGGAAGATGATTCCTATTGTTAATAAGCAGTTAACCGATATCCAATCCCCACGTACCTTTTCAAATAAGTCCAAGGCTCCTTCCTTTGTTACTTCACGCCCACAGCGGCTTTTGCCGCCCAGATTCTTCGACATGGCACGCGACTTTAAAGTTTCACAAACCACTTCATTGTCAGCATGATGTCGCGACCGCGCGTGGTGCTCATTTCGCCACCGACCGACCGCTGCCTTCCACCGATTGCTGCTACATCCAAGGTAGTGTGAGTTGTCAAGCTTTGTGAAGACTTCCGCCAGAGGAATGGGGACCAGAGTTTGTCAGGATAAGTCCAACCCTCTAAATTTTGTAAATCACTTTTAAGCTTGCCGTGGTATTTCACCGTAGAGTTTGTTATAGAGAAGAAAGCATCTTAAGAGCCTTAAGAGCTCATAGTGAGGCTGGGATTTCACTCGATAGTCAAGTTATTGGGACAAGTCTAACAAGAAAGTACATTTCTAGGTTGTTACTGGGGAGACCTTGCTTCTCACTTTTCTTCCAATTCACTATTAGCCTACTACCAATATTGTCGAAACCAAACACCGATGATATCATAATATTAACCAAATTAAGTGATGACGTGATATGGCTGCCCCAAAACATTCTGGTGAGATTAGCAAACTCTTCTAGGATTTCTCCAATGAGATTGTTGCTTCGAGATATCAGCAACTGTGGAGATTTTTTGAGGTTGGAAATAGTTTAGGATTTGAACTCAAGGGAGTTGTTCCTCAAGTCGTAGTAACTTGAGATGAGATTTGGAGAAGGATGTCGGGTAATTCAATCGAATCTACTACAAAAATTAAATTCATGATCGTTTCATTATCGATTTCGGAAAACGCCTTATCACCCTCGAAATTTAGACATCGGGAAGCAATGACGTTTTTTTAAGTTTTCTAATTCAAAAATATAACACTCCCACAACCATACCTCATATGTACTGCCCGATTCCCACTGTCAAACCAAATACCTCTATCACTCTCCAAACCCTAAATTAATCCTTCTACCTTTAACCCTTCTGCTTCTCACCTGATGATCATTCGCTCATCATCAATACCTCATCTCACCTTTAACTCCTTTTCCCAGCTTCAGCAGACGACCTCCCAAACAACAACCTTTCCTTGCAATCCCGACAAGAACCACCCGAACCTCAAACCCAACTGAAATTCACCTTGTAGCAAAGGAGATTCCTAAAGCGAGACAATGAGAGATTCATAGCAGCGCTGAGAACACGAGCTGGTTCATGGGTAAAGTACAACAAGACAGTAGTACCAGACAGTGGTATCATTGGTGATGAGTACAAGGATTATTGTGTTGTTCTAATTCTTTGTTCACTCAATCTACTTAGTGCTAATATATAGATTGGGGAGAGATTGGGATGATGACGTTGTAAACATGAGGAATATGGATTACAAATTGTGTATATAAATTAACCACTTCCATCATTTAAGTACACTCCTGAATGAAGAGCAACGCCATGCTCAACATCCTCTCTGAACCGCTCTCGCCTTCTAAATTTCTATGTCAAACAGATTAAAGCTACGTTTCATAGATCAGATAAATGTTTCTATTCCTTTGTTTCCTGTTTCTGCCGAGAGCACTTCTATGAACCGAAAGGCAAACTTCGAATCTTAGTTTAGTTATGCACTCTATGCTCTCGTTTCTCAAAGGAGAAAATGCAATGGGTTTATCAGTCTGTAGCATGGGAGATTTTAATAGTTTATTTCTTAGAAAAACACCGATGACACAAGGGCAAACTGTCACTTTCTCCTGTTTCTTTCTCGTGCTGACCCTACATAATTTGCCAAATACTTGTCAGATTTCTTTATTTGATTGCATGACCTCAATTACATTGGCCTAGATTTAGTAATATTACTTTTGCTTACTAGTTCAAATTTAAACTATACTGATTAAATATAAAAACATAATCATTTTTTAAATATTTGTTGATTTTAGTGTTGTGAAGATGAGATTATAAGTAGACTGTAAAATTCTTACTTGAAACATGTGAATTGTTTTTAATAAGAAATTTTGAAATTAATGGACATTCGTTTTGGAAGCAAAGATGGTTTTTTGAAGGTTTCTAATATTTGTTAGTTAGAGAAACAGATCGTGTTATTCAGAACCGTAACAATGAATATAACTTCATAGACTAGTAGGGAAATCATATGTTTTGGAATTAACTTTGTCGATGAACTATAGTATTAGTATGTGGCTGATATATTTAAAATTTTAACCCTTAATTCCTATACCTGATTAGCAAACAGCTCGATAAGTATGAACTGGATTCCTCGAAGTGGTGATTACCTTCAATGCTAGGTCTTCAAAGTTATCGATGTCGCATGTGCGCAGGAATTGACAAATTCATGCGGAACATGGCCATGTCAAGTGTTTTGCGGAGTGTTGATTTTGATCTTGTAATGTCTATTTTATTTGCATTTTTTTTTTCATACTGTGTTATTTCATACTGGTGGACACTTCCGCTTATAAAACAATATCTATTACCCTTTCATTTTGACTTATTTTCGTATTCACCTTTATTTCAAGTTACTTGCGATGTTTAAATTCTTTGGCCTTTGGTTGTTTGTTTTTTGGTTTTGCATTTGTGTTTTATTTAATCTACAAACATCGTCACCTCAGGTAACGTGGGACATCTAAATCAAAAGAAAAACTCCTAATCGTAGTTGCTTTTTTTATTACCATATAAAGACTTTTAACCCATTTTTCTGTGCCATTTGTCGAGGTGTACTATGTTTTTTTTTTTTTATAATTATATTTCTTGAAACCACCTTCACTTACATCTATGTGGTTTTGACTCTGTTTGATTAAATAAGTAGGTGCCTCATTCCCTTCTTTAGTAAAGACTATCTTAACAATGTTATACTTTCTCTGTTCCTGAATTTCTTGTTAGTCCCTGTTCTTAGTGTCAAAGCTGATGACCTTTTCCCTCTGCTCTTTTTTGATCGGTATAAGAGGTTACTTTTCTTCTTTATTTCCAATGTGTGTTCCGTTCGTGACTCTCTTGAGAGTCTGGGTTGACAAGATTGGTAACTGCAACTGCTCATGAGTTTAAACAAATATGTTAATTGATAAGTTGTAGGTTAACTCCTAGTATACTGCACTCAAGATAAGAAGGGATGAGCTTAAATTCTGAACTTGTAAACCCAACTTGATGCCTTGATCTGAGACTTATGTAGCTCAGGGTATATTTGTCATCTCTTTGAGATAGAATGTTAACTTTTTCTATATTTAATAGTAATTCATTTTTTTTCAAAAATATTTTTAGTACATTACATGTGGCATCTTTTGAGGTGGATGTTTACCATTTTCTAAATAGGAATTTTGTGACTACAAAATTCATATAAGGTAATAGCTTCAAATTCGCCATAAAATCAGGCTATAATAATATGAAAACATGCGGATTCTACACTTTTTTGCGATCATTTATTTTCAAAACAAGAAATTGATCGGCCTTTGATATGAAACTTTATTCATGATGTTCCAATTTAACTTTTTATGCTCATATATCAATATTACATACAAATCAAGATGATTTAGAGTCCACCCACTGCATATTAATATGGTCCTCTAAATCGCCTCAAAGCTTTTGTGGCAATGACCATAAAATAGGTAAAGAAAAGAGGAAAGTAAATTTATTTGGCTGATTACCTATCAAAAATTCTATTTAATCGCTATATGTGTGTAAGTGTGAATCGAGAGAAGGTCAAGGTGCTGAAGAATACATGAGCTTATCCGATGATTAATTTGCTCAGAGTGCCCCATAAATTCATAATTGTATCATTCTTTGTTGAGTCGTAACTACTAGGATTTTGGAGGCACAATTTGGTTGAATTCTTGGCCTATCGTAATCTTGCAAACTATATGGTGTATTTGGGAAGAAAGAACATGAAGGCTTTGGAGGAAACAATTATGAGATGAAAGGAATTGTAGTTAGTTGTTGTGCTTCAATAGTAGCTAATGTCTTCTGAAATCAAAAGTGTTTCCATGGACAGGGTTTTACTAATTGTTATCTTTCTGCTATATTATTCCACTACATTGTACTCTGTTATATTATTACACTACACTATACTTCATGGGGAACTCATTTATGAGATTTTTTTTCCCCATTTTTATAGATCTAGGGTTATTGAGTGTCATGAGATTGTTGCTTCTCTGACCAAGAGCTGCGGCATTGAGATTTCAAGGTCACACGCCAATCATACACGATGCTAAATCGCGCAAATTCGCTGTTTTTTCTGAGTACTTGCAAAAGAGGGCATTTATTTTAAAATTTTCAAGCTATTAGAAATGTATACATTTTCAAGTTATTTAATTCCAGATATTTAATACTTAAAATAAGTAGTTTAGTTCAAAACAATAAAAACAATATGTATTAACTTTTTGGCTTATTTTTATTTTTCACTTTATCTTTCCTTCCTTTTCCTCTCTAGTCTCCTCTTCTCTATTTTTTAACGTAATATTTTTTAATTTTTTCCTTTTTCTATCATATTAATATATATATATATATATATATATATATATATATATATATATATATATATATATATATATATATATATATATATATATATATATATATATATATATATCATTACAAATATATATACCTTTTGAGTTATTCCTTCTCATGGTGTTTCTAGTGATTTATTTCTTTATTTTCAATTTTCAATCGATAATTCTAAATCTATATAGAAAATATATAAAAGTTTTTAAAGTAGGAAATCATTTTTTAAAATAAATTGGTAAAATATCTTATATCAATGAGTAAGGATATTTTAATTTTATAAAGAAATTTTATTATGATAATATAAAATGTTGGACACCTAATTTAGAAATTTTATGGGCATGTAGATTACCTATTGGCAATTCTGGGCAATCAAGAGGTCACATAAAACAAGGCTAAATTACTTGCTTTTTTTGGTCAATAAAATAGTATCCAAGCCACTTAAATCTGTGGGTTTCCGCTCAAATTGCCTTATAAAGTTGAAATTATGATGACATGCTAGGCTAAATTTATTCACTTTTTCGCCCAATAAAATATCACCAAATCCGACCCAATTTTGAGTGGCTCCAACATTCTGAATCCGATCGGGCTCAAATTGCCAGCTCTAAGATTTCCTAATTGTGCCTCTTCTTGCAAACCATTTGTTGACATTAGACTTCTATGTAGCTTTATACTTTTCTAAGGATTCATGGTTTAGATTTTTTTCTTTAAAAATTAATACTTCGTAAAGTGTATATGTTTGTCGCTTGGGAAATGTTTTTCTTCTTTTTGAATTTATTATTGTGTCTCAATGTTCTGCCAAACTGCCCCATAGGGTCATAATATTTGTTCTTTATTATTTTTTATGACTAGATTGTATCACTTATATCTTGCAACCTAGCTTAAACATTTACATTTAGAAGTTTGGTTATAATGTGAGTTCAAATATATTTTCTCTTCGGATTATTCCATGTATGAACTACTAATTTAAGCTATTTTTTCTCTATTTTACCTTTAATTTTCCAATTAATTTGTAGGTGGTGCTCATGTCAGTCAATACACTTACGAATTTTGGAATTGGCTCAACCTTAGGATGGGTACTTATAAAAATCACTAGAACCTCCAACATCTGCAAGGCCTTGTTCTTAGTTGTTGTTCTGCAGGTATATAGTTATTTGCATAAAACTAATTATAACTACTATGCATCACTAGTATCATGCCAATACTTAATTCATGATACTAATATAGAGCTTTATTGTCAATACATGTTTTATTCGGTTTATTAGCCAGTTTAACCAAGCACACATACATTAATTTTTCCTTCTCTGTAACATAACAGAGTAGACTTGGTTGATATGTACATCAATCTCATGGTCATGGTCTTAAAATCTCTCTCACACACATTAAACTATTTTTGTCATCATTCTATGACTAAAAATCACACACGCACACACCCATTGACACTTTTTGATTACCATACTAGTCTAACCCTAGTATTACTGGATTTTCACCATAAATGGTGATTTACTATTTAACCTTAATTTTGTGTGAATGGATAATAGTGATTAACTATGAATATAAAAACTCAGGTTTTCTCGAGTTCACCAGTGATAATCCCTACACTGGAATATTCTAAGAACCTAAAGCTCATAGCCATATATCGGGCGTCAACTAGGCTTAAAGAGATTACTGGGTCTCTGAGCACCAATAACCTATCTCAGACCGCTATTGCTTAGCCTCAAACCGTAGGTCTCAGGAATCATTATGCATAGCTAGTCTTAATAACCACACATGGCTAATCTTCTTACTCTCCAAGAGTTCATAAAAGTACCTAAAAACCTGCAAAATTATATAAACTCAAGGAAAACATTAATTCTGGGCATAAGGACAAACATATGGCTAAATTAGGGGTTTTTAGGCGATTCACACTCAAAAAGACTATAATGAGTGGTAGAACGCATAATCTGAGTGTTCATCAATGTTTGACAAAAAAAATTAAAAAAAATAAAAAATAATTGAAACCATGCACGGATTGTGTGGAAGAGAGTATAATGACATTACATTTTTAATGAATTCTATATGACTTTTAGTATCCTTGTCTGTACACCCATCAACAAAGTGAAAACATGAAAGAAAGCATTGATAATATTGAAAATTGACTTTCCTCTTAGCTTAGTCCAAGTTACCCTTCATTATTTTGGTGGGACTCAATTACAATTAATATGTAACATTTGTACACTTTTTTAGGAACCTTGGCCGTAACCTTGGTTCAGACTTTGACTAATCTATCAAATTTATAAAGGTTACACGTGTTGTGATCCAAATAGAAGAATTTACATTCCTTTTTCCGTTAACAACTTTGATTTTTTTTGCATCTTATAAGTTATCATTGGTGGAGTTCTTTTCTGGTAAGGTATTATTCTAATTTGAGTTCAATGTTATTTAATAACTTGAAAGTCACCAGACTAGCACTCATCAAAATAATAAAGCAATATCTTAGTCTAGTTGGTCTACAAAATTCGTTGTTTGGTTTTCTATAACTAAAACTTAATTTCCATATTTGAACAGGAAGAGGTGACCATGTGGTGATATTGATGTACGCAAGACTCTCCCATAAAAGGATCATCCACTACCAACAAATTAAAGAACAATATGTACTCTTACTCATAGAATCTATGAAACTTGTTAGAAATGTTTTGTTGTAATTTTGGATTAATGTATATATAGATAGTTTGTTTTCTTATCCAAGACTTGATATAATTTTTTTTTTTTTTTTTTTTATCTATATGACTTTCATATTATGTGTACATTTTCAATAATTATTATATTTATTATATCAGGATTTATAATCAATGAAATCAATGAAAATATGATTGTTAATGTGAGAAAGATAACGACACTTGTAATGAGTGTCATGGTTCTAAAACAAACATATAAAAATCAATGACGTTCAAATAAGTGTCATAGTTAAGATATTAGATTGAAATATGATGAGTAAAGAATGACCCTTTAAATGAGTGTCATAGTTTTGATACACAAAAGATGATGCTCGCAATAAGCGTCATTGTGTGTAAACATATACAATGACAGTCGAGACCATGACACTTTAGGGAAGCGTCATTGTAACTCTTCAATGACTCATTTTACGTGTCATTGATTAACTTTTTCCTTGTAGTGAATATTGTTGTCCTGGAGTTCAAGACGTTGAAGATTTCTCAGCTTGGTCAGGTTGGAAGGCAAGGCCCCTGAAAACTTATTACCACCCAATGCAAGAATTTCAATGTTTGTAGGAAAGGTGGTTGGAACCTCTCCCGAGAATTGGTTGGAAGAGAAATTGGCGTACAACATAATCCCTTTACGGTCAAAAACTGGGAAAATATTTCCGGAAAGTCTATTGAGAGACAGATCTAAGAGTAGAAGGTTGGAAATTTGGGAGATTGATTGAGGAATAGGTCCAGAAAAGTTGTTCCGGTCCAACATCATAATGATGAGAAACTTTGATCTCCAATGTTCTCCGGCAACCCCCTGCAGTGTACTGTTACTGGATGTGCCAAGGACTGATAATTTATGAAGATCGGAAGAGAGCAGGGGGGAGAGAACCTAAGAGTTTGTTATGAGACAGAATCAAAATAAAAAAAATTATATTCAACGAGCCATTGTGGAAATGGTCCATGGAGCTGATTCTTGCTTAGATCGAGAACAAAGAGATTCGTTTGGGTAGAAATCCATTCTGGAATTTCTCCTTGTAGACCACAAGATCTGAGAGATAATATTGACAACTTACACTCTGTAAGTGTCTCATCTTCATATTGTTCTTCCAAGTAAGATTGTTCTCCTCCTAAGCTGTGGTGCTGGTATGCCCTTGAAAATCTGAAATCAACTTCAGAATGCACTGAATTTCTACAGTGAGCAGGTTTCCTTCCAAGTCAAGTGAATCCAAACTTGTTCAATTTTTGCATCGAAGAAGGGATTCCACCAGTCAACCTTTTTCTTCCCTAGACTCAGAAAGGACAAGATGGATAAATTTCCAATGTGAGTGGGGATTTCCATGGACAAAGCATTGTCGCTCAAATCTAATTCCTCCAACTCTTTCAAGACAAAATCAGCAGGGAATGCCATTCGAGAATTTGTTACTTTGAAGTGACAGTTGCTGTAATCTTTGTGAGGTTTCACCCTTCAGGGAGTTCTCCGCTGAGACGATTGTAAACTCAACTTCAACATCCTCAAGTCTTGAAGAGAGCCTACTTTAGGGACTCTAGGCCACTCATGGAGTTTATTAGAACCCAAATCAAGATACTGAAGATGTCTCAAACTGAAAGAGTTGAGGAATGGATCCAGCTAAAGTTATTTGAATCCACATCAAGGTGAACTAAGTTGCTGAGGTTATCAAACCTGAGTGCTGGAATTCTGATCATATGCGGAGTTCTTGGAGATGCTCAAGCACCCTCAAACTTGATGAAAAGAGCGGTGCCAGCAAATTAGAAGGCATAAACCAGCCAAAAGGTTAGAGAGACGAAGTGCACCACAACACTTGAAGTTAATTTGAATTTTAGCTGAGGACTACTAGTGATGTTATCCCATAGACAACTGAAGGAACTGAGTTCAAGAACTATGGTTTGCAATGAAGAATGAATGGCAAGGGATGAGACTGAATAGAAGAGGTTGCTTTTGGTATTCAGGACAACATCAGATCGATATGGCAGCAAGAAGAAGATGATGAAGAGGATGAAGATGGATTTGAGCAGAAGGCTTGGATTGGCCATGACCATGACTATTGTTGTGTTTGCAATTGCTTCCTTGGAAGTGAATGGATGGATGAATATAAAGCCAATATTTCAAGTGAAAGAAAGGATACGGATAAGGAAGAAGTAACAGATAAAGAAAGTTAAGCTGATATTGAAAACTTTATCCAACTAAATGAATAATATAAGCCAATGTCACTAATGCTTTTGTGGTCTTGCTCTACCCCAGTTGTCCTTACTCCTTACTCATTGCTGAAACAAAGAATTATCATTGAACAGTGTTTGGTGGCTGTTCCTCCTGGGCCACCCAAATTCACATCATCTACAGTTTGAAAGGTTCATTTTGTTGATAGTTGTTGTAAACACAATAAAGAAGTATCTGATATTTCAATTTGACTAGACCAAGTCTTTTTCAGCAAAGTCATTTGAATGATTCTTTAAATATTAAATAATTGAATTATTCAATTTTTGAATTAAATTTAGACCAAATACCTTATTTCCTTTTAAATAGCTTCTAACTAAGTTGGCCTCTCTTAAGTGAGGAATGATTTTATCAAATTTATTCGTTAATTATTTTAATAATTTTATTTTACCTTTTCTCACATTTTTAAAAGATCCATTGGTGCTCACCTTGCAACAAAGTGCCTCCTCCCTTGTTCAGCACCTTCACTTCTCGGGCATCTTTCACCTCGCCTCTCCCCTCTTTGTCTTGTTCAAACGCCTAAAAGACTACCCTCAGCGCTTTCAAACACTCCATTCTCTCTCTGCCTGGGCTCCAAAGACTCTCTCTAATTTTCGTCATTTCATACCAAGCATTTCTTCGAAGTAACATTTATCGTCAATGTATCATATCTTATCGCCTAGAGTGCACCAAAAAATGAGATTCCACTGTTTAATCCCTATGCAGAATACTGCTTTCCTTACCTTCCACTCAAGGTTAAAACCGGATTATGCACTACTTTAAAATTAAATAAGCAGACAGACACCTCAATCATCCAATCAGATAGTTTCATCTTGACCCTCACTTCCTTTGACAGCGCTCACTGTGCCAGAATCATAAGACATCGTCACAGTTTTCGCGAACAAAGAAGATAAGAGCTTAAAGCAAAGCTGAGGTTTAGCGATCTTTTGCATGATGTGCATCCCTTGTGTTTATAGAAAATGAAAAGAACCTTTCCAATGTATAGGGTCATTAAAGTACTTGTATCTGAATTATCTAATACCACAGAATCTACATGAAAATGATTTTTCTGATGCAGTCACTTATTCCATCTAAGCTTCCTAAGTGAAATTTCATCACTTCTCAATCTCAAGCAAATGAAGCCAACATCATGCAAACATTCAAATACCCACAAGTAATAAGATTGGGAAGAATACTCAGATATAGAGAAAAGAAAATAATACATTAATCAATAGCAATTAGAGAAATCTATACATTCGTGTCTACATACATCTAAACTCCTAAGAAACAAACTAAAACATTTCTAAGGAAAATACAAATCAATAAAAGAGGGAAACAAAGAGTAAGAGAAGATAAAATGCTCTGGAGCGAAAGCCCCATCTTCTCCTCCTCTATTTCATCTTCTTTCGAGCCTTTCTTTCCCTAAAGATTGTGTGCTCTAGGGTGTTTCCACCCTAAGAGCTCTCTTTTGGAACCTAGAGACCCCCCTCAAAATGCCCAAATTTTGTTCTTATTGGCTAACCCAAGATGAGGGAGAGGAGATGGGCTTTGTTGTTAGGGCCTCAACATCCGCACTACAACGGTTGCACAGAATCTTACACGGCAACGTCAAAATTTCAAGCCCTTCAATGTCATGACATAAAAGGTCGGTAAGTTCCAGCATGGCTCAGTGCGCTGAAAACTCGTCGCTCAGCGTAAGTGGAGTCACGCCAAAAGCATTACACTATCTCCATCCTGCAATGCTTTTCCTCTTCTGCTTCCTGATGTACTGTAACTTTCGTCTTCAACTCCCAGTTCAACAATCTTGGTGTCATTGAAAGTCTTTAAAGTCTATATTATGGATATAGACAAGAGATATAAACACTTTATTGATGGTACAATTGTAATCCAGAAAAGGGTGCCAACTTGCTTTAAGTATTTCTTGAACACCATTTATCTTCTTCCTTCAACTTCTAAAAGCCACAACTTGATCGTTTGAAGCCCAAGTTAAGTGAATAAAGCCTTTTCAGAAAGCTTGAGAAGTCTATTATCCACCCATATAAATATTGGAGCCATGAGAGGTCATTCTACATCTGAAAAAATCAAAATACAGTAACTACTATTGAATGTTGAATTGGCTGATTTTTTTACTTCTTTTTGTTCATTTCCGCTTAATTGCTGGGCTTAATCACAAAATCGGTAATAGAAAGATTATGACACTGGTTTTATCTCATAAAAATACTAAAAAGCAGCAAAATATAGGAAGAAATGAGCTTAAGATACTATCAAACAGTTATTGGGTTGATAAGGTAACCTTATCCAACCCTTATCCAACCCAAATGAAATATAAGCCAATGTTTGTGCTAATGCTTTTCACTCATAGATATTTTGTGGTCTCAAAGCCTAAGTACAAGTCCTTGTTGAACAGGTGTTTGGTAAGGTTCCTCCTAGCCACCCAAATTAATATCATCTACAGTAAAAGATCCATTTCTTTGTTAGATAGAAGTTATGTAAACAAGAGAAAGAAAATATCTTATGATATTTTAATTTTGATTTGGTCAAGTCTTTTCTAACCAAGTCATTTTGATTTGATTTTTTAAATATTAAATCATTGGTTTATTCAATTTGTCAATCAAATCTAATTCAAATTTTATTTCCTTTTGAATAGCTCCTTATTAAGTCATTCTCTACGCGTGAAATGCTTTGACAAATTCATTTAATTAGTTAATTATTTTAATAATTTTATTTTACCTTTTCTCTCACATTTTTTGGAAAGATCCGTTGGAGGTCATTTATAAATAAGTGCCCCCTCCTCCCTTGTTTTCACACTTTCTACTTTGAGATCTCTCACTCTCTCACTCTCTCCTCTCACTTTTACTCAGTGCCAGCTTCCAAACACCTCTCATTTCTTCGTTGCCTAGCACTTTCTCTCAAAGGCTTCCCAAGACTCCTCTCTAATTTTCAAGTCGTTTCATACCGATTACTTACTTTTGAAAGAAGACATTGCTCGAGCCAGATTATATCTTACCATTATGCACCCATGCGAGATCTCGCTATTGAATTCTCGAGGTAGAGCACGGCTCTCTACTGCATCGTGTTATAAACCCGACAAGTTGACCCATTTTAAGGATAAGATTAGTCATGACGCCATACTTCTATCCCAATCAAATGCTCTATCTTACCCTCAATCGTTCCTCGTTGCTGCACAAGCTCAAATTCCTGTAATCTTTTCTAGTGCACCTCATTAGTGAGTACAGTGCGCTGCCGCAAAGAGCTGCAACTCGTTACATAATGCCTGCGAAAAAACACAACGTACGATAAAAGCTTTAAGACAAGTGGGCTTTAGCTGAACTCTTGTGACCTGCAGTTTCACATGGTATACTTAACACTACTCCCTCACTACTGGTCATGCTTCGATTCTTCACCCAGTTAATTCCGGGCTCAACCAGCATATTTATCCGCCGAGATATCATACGCAACCTGCACAAGTGAACCCTCTCTTCTACTTCATGTTCATGATGGTGACAGGGCGACTTAAGCCATATTTTAGTTTCAAGCATTATGGAAAAGAAAGAAAACAATGTTGTGTTCTTGGCAGGAAAAAGGAATTTTCCAATGCAGCAGGGTCATTAAAGTTAATTTTGTGATTTGAATTATCTGCTTCCTGCGGTGAATCTACAGGGAAAAAAAAGACTTTCTTGATGTGAAAATTTGACCCTCCCACTCCCATGTAAGCTTCCTATGAAATTTCATCTTGTTTCTTCTTTGCATTACTGCAGAGTGGGGTCATGACTCCCAGGCTTCACCCTCTGATTGGAACCTCTGTACGATAAGGATTGGAACATGTTAGCTGTGGCCATAAACCACTCATATTTTTTCTGCTCCATTAGGTCCACAGTAATTGATAATAGGGCTTTCATTAACGGTTTTTTCCATTTACTGTAGCAGTGCTTATAGATGATTGAAAATCAAGCCTTTGGATATTCTGAACGTACTGTGTATCTAAAACAAAGAACAAATTTTCCTTCAATAATAGGGATGCAGAATGATACTAGTACCATTAGTACCATGTGTAGAAGCTTAGAGTCTGACAAAGAGGGGCTTTTAAAATTATTCTGTTTTCGAAAAATTAAATAAATATATTTACTAATTCTTATTAGAGATGACTCAATTCATAGTTTTAAAAGGTCCAAGACGCACAACGTACAACGCCCTAACCTCGGGTGCTGTGGGCACAAGTGGGTACACATTTTTACACAAATGCCTTTTTAACCTATATGTGTGCTTGTAAGTGTATACAATTTTTTACGTGTAAAACCATGACTTTACATATATTTCTCTCAAGATATAACTAAACAATCATTTATCTTCACATCATATAAAAATTTCTATCTAATCAATAAGGGGATATATTTTCCTGTTTTTTTCACAATTTGTTTGGGCCATTTTAGTTATTTTTTTGGCTTCTTCCACCTGGACATGGATAACAATCATTATGGTTGTGTTTTTTCCAAGAACTGCCAAACTGGGCAAAATAAAAAAATAAAGGTTGAAACTCGAAAATACGTCAGGGTCAGGCCACAGATCGCTGTACTTTTAATGTAATTGAAAATGACATTGATTTGAAGCCCGATGTCTTTTGTTTTTTTTAACTTAGAGAACAACTCAAACCACGTCGCTTTTAATGGAGGTTTCTTTAAATAAATGTGCAAGACTCAAACACCGCTTTGAAACAGGGCAAAGTATGGCTTTTCCATTCATCAGAAAGGTTTTATGGATGATTGAGCAATCAAGCTCCGTATTCAAAGGTATCCAAAGCCAAGTTTTCATTAGATGCAAATGTAGAAGTGAAAATTTGACGAGAGGCAGTCAGCCAGTTTCAAAATCTATTGAAAAATAACAGCCCAGAATTCAACACTAAACTGGGTGGGCCGAGCCAAATGGTATATAAAGAAGGAAATGGGGTCACTGGGCCCTAATTTGATCGAGGATTTTTTCTCGCAATCACCGCATCCCTACTCAACCCTAATTTGGGACCGGCTGGCCCAACGAAAGGTAGCTTTAAATTCTCAAGCACTCTAGCATAATGGTACTAAAATTCAATGAAGCACTATATGTGTGAAGCTTAAAGTATATTAGTAAAGAGGAGCTTTAAAATTATTCTATTTTCAAAAATTAAATAAAATATTTTTACGAATTTTATTGAGATGATTCATTTTGAAAGGCCCAAGGCGTACCAAGGCCCAAGGAATAAAGTTATAATCAGGCGATTCTTTATGTAAGGTATACCATATCTACATATATATATATTTCTCTCACATATACTCAAATTTAAATAATCATTCATCACTCAGAAGATCATAGATAAAATTTTAAATCATAACTTCATTAATAATTGGGAGGTTATTTAGTTTCACATTTTTCATACCTGCTGGCTATTTTAGTGGGTTTTTTTTTCTTTTGTTTTTCCTCTTCAAGATAATACATTACTTTGATGCCAAAGGTTGTTAAACGCCAAAGTTGGCAAAATTGGGGTTGAAAGGTTAGAAACTTGGAAACAGACTTAGCCAAACGGCATTGATTTGAAGCCCCAATGTTCCTTTTAAGGTTTTAAACTTATAGAATTACTCAAAATATGTTCATTTGATGGGGGTTTCTTTACAAAATGTATAAGTATGGTAAAAAGTCAACATTGTTTTGATATGTGATGGAAAATTGGTAAAGGTACAAAAACTCTTCAGAAAGCCAGCCAAATATCCCATTTATGTCTGTCTCAAACTTTTTTAAGGTCCAAAGAGGCCTCACATTTATTCAGAACCACTTCAAGCCTATTTCCGCAAATCGATAACATTAAAAAGAGTTAAACGACGTTAAAATGGTCATTAATTGTTGATGTGGCATCCTTGTGACATTGTGGGACCCACTCTCCTCTCTCATCTCTCTTCCCTCCTCTCTTCTCTCCTCATTGAACCCTCCTCGGTTGGACCCAACCCCTACCCAGCCCCAACACCCTACCCACACCCTCCCTCCCTAACTAGCCCAAGAACCCATCAAGCCTTTTTTCTATTTCTTTTTTAAACGAATTTTTATTAAATTTTGTTTCAGTTTTTATAATCTACTAAATAAAGATTCAAAATATATTTTAAAATATAAATAAATTATTCTAAGGTTTAAATTTACTTTAAATAGAGGCAACCCAAAATTTATGGAGTTTCTATGTAGTTTTGATGGGAGTTTTTAAAAACAAACAAACAAATGTCCCTTTTAGATCTCTATGATTGAAAAATAGCTTCTCTATAAATTCCAACACTAAAAGAAGATATCTCTATGATTGAAAATTAGATTCTATACAACGTTTTGTCGAGTTTTTATAAAATAAACGAAGATCAGATAATGTGTTGGTCCTGTAAAGAAACCTAAATAGACACATTTTGATCTCTCAGGATCGAAAAAATTAGCTTTGTGGGATCGAATATGGTATATATATATATATATAATATCTAAAATGACGCTATTTTGATATGTGACAAAAAGCAACCTGAAGCTTAAGGAAGATGATCTTTGTGATTGAGTGCACTTTTGCAACCCTAATGCCAGAGAAGACCAATAAACAACCAAAATTTGAGTTTCCAAAATTGCAAAGGCGCACCTCTGGGAGAAGGTCGAATTATTTTAGAAATCAAGGGTGTTTATCATCAATTTACTAAGTAATCAATAAATACATTACAAATAATAACTCTGGGCTGAACAAAGAAGCATATCAATTCTTGGTGTGTGTGTAGAAAACATTCCCGGTATGGATCCGAAATTGTCAAGTTGCCAGTTAGCTCCCCAAATCAGAAGTGGATGAAATCAAAGAAAGGCTATGGTTGAATATAGTCTTTTCTTTCTCCTCATGCAAAATTTTAATTTAACCCAGCATGTAAAATTCTTAGCGCTTCATTCTACCACAGCATATAGAGCACAAGGGAATCGGGCTGTCCACTATCTTACCAAAGTTAGCGGAGAAGATAGAATTATGTACCATAGCCGCCATTAAATCATCCTATAAATTGCCCATAATTAATATGCACTATTACACTGAAATCTCAATATGATTGGTGCTTTCTAGTCTATAAATTAATAAATTAATCTAATATGCCTCCTACTTTGACGATATAATCATAACTCAAATGTTTCTTCTAATAGATATTTATATTTATCATAACAATTTATATAATTAACATCAGAAAGTGCTAAATTCGTGGCACCTCAGGCGCCAATAACAAAATCATAACTAAAATGTTTCAGTAATGGAGACTTCGGTAATAGTCATAAATCGAATCACAGTGGTGCTAAATCATAATATGACGGATGATAAATCAAAGGCTAAATCAGGCACTAATCTGACTGTAAAGTATTTCAAATGACAGAAGGAGTATGAATCTTATATGAAAAAGAGAAACAAACACTGGCCTCATTAGTCTATCTAATCAAATGACACAAAACTATAAGATAAATACAAACAAAATATATGAAGGAAGAATCATAAAATATGAGCTTTCTCTTATAAAAATACATGAGGAAAAGGCAAACTCACAAAAACAGATTGTAGCTCCTGGGTCAATCTCATAAATGGTGATTTGTTCTTGGAAACACAATAAATAGCTCTTTCTTTTTGGTTAGTGGGTTTGCCAACATGCTAGTAGGAGTGTGCCTTAACCTAGTTTCATGGAGTCTGCAACTCTCTCTTCACAAAAAAGAATCACATCAATGTGCTGGAATAGAAGTGAGCTCCCAGTGTTCCTAGACAAGATATAATGCAAAATCATCACGAACAATTTCAAATGATTCAGAAAAATGGAGCAGAACAACCCTCTACAACAAAATGAAGTTCCACAACCATATCGCATGACAAGAAGCCTGAAGTAAATGACGCTCACATACACCGGGCCTCCATAAGAGAAGCAGTTGTGCGTCCGCTTGACACTTTCCACGAAATGTACCTCCTTCAGCCATCATAAAGATATTACCATAAGTGAATTTTTTATCATCCACGCAGGCTTCAGGTAAACAAATCAATAAAACCAGAACCACTTTAAGAGTGTCGGCACGCCGATATGTCAACATGAGATCCTCATCCCAAGACACCAGAAAAAAACTTTCAGAATAGTTTGAATGGTTTTTGACCAAAATCACCCAAGTACCTACCCAACACGCCTCAACAACAAAATTAATATCAGGCGCGTGTGCATACTGGTATACATCGCGCGCCTGCCAACCAAGAATATGGGACTATGACGCCCCAACTCGCACCCTAAAAGTCGCGAGGTTGGGTTGTGGCTTTTTTGTAAACTGGCAACCTTTAAGCTTGTTCATTCCTATATAATGTTAAATATTTAACTTGTACTATATTCGTGAGTAGCGGATTACAAAATATATACAAGCTCTATATATATGGAAGTGAAACTAATGATTATACATATACTTTATAAAACAAAAACATACAAAATGTAATACTAAAAAAAGCTCCTTTAGTGGTAACGAAAGCGTGTAAGCCGCCTTGGTTGTCGATGTGGAGTGTCCACTCTCGCTTTTCTCTTCCTCGTACTCACACGGATGAAACACCCATGTTAGTTTCTTATAGCTTAGCTGAATTAATACATATGGATGACCTCTAATAAGGGTCATCACATTTAAGGCGTTACGCATACATCTAACATATCATATCATTTAAACATGCTTATACATAATTCATATTTACTTATCATACCATGTTTCATTTTTTATCATTTTACACTTTGCTTCATGTTCTTGTCACAATAGACTTGTCATTGTATAGCGGTGCTATGCTTCTCTTATCATATCATATCATTTCATATGTTATATTCAAGTCATTTGAGCTGAGTTTCTATGCCTCGTACAACCTTAGAAGTGGATAAAGGAAACTATAAGGGCCCGAAGGCGCTATACTCACTGTACGAAACAGTGGTCTATAAGGGCCCGAAGGCGTGTTATCATTGTAATGAGACAATTGATCATCTATACGCCAAGGCGCGCTATAATGACCTAAACTGGCCAATCGACTGGGGTATACATGTTGCAGGACTTGTTTTTCCCTAATAGGCATGTCCATCTATCCTCTACTAGGTTCTAAGGCATAATCCATGTGTATTTTATGTTCAAAAGATATCTCATATTCGCGAATAATTATTGTCATCCCAGAATCATATGCATACCCAAAATCATTTATTAGTATCTCGTATTATTCATATCTCATTATACGATGCATAACTATGGTTGGCCACGATGCTTATGAGCTATTTATTATCATTCCAATTTTATCAAGCTATATGGATGATTCGACTCAAGGGCTTTCCATAGAGTCTAAGAACATCCAAAACGGAGTTTAGACGAAGAAATTATGATCGTCCGAAGTTGAAGGCTTCCTATGAACAGTGACTACGAGCATAACCAGCAAGGCCTACTATTTTTCGTGATTTCTAGACCTAATATGAGTTCCAATTTCATCAAGCTATATATGGATGGATTCCAGACTCAAAAGGGCTTTCCATAGAGTCTAAGAACATCCGAAACGAAGTTTGAATAAAGAAATTATGACCATCCGAAGTTGAAGGCTTCCTATGAACAATGTCTACAAGCAGAACCATCAGGGCCTATATTTTTTCGTGATTTCTGGACCTAATATGAGTTCCAATATTATCAAGCTATATATGGATGGATTCTATACTCAAATTTCTTTCCATAGAGTTCAAGAACATTCGAAATGGAGTTCTGATTTAAGAAATTCATACCATCCAAAGTTGAGAAATTTTGACAAAGATCTCCCTAACACCCTAATATTTTCCTTAATACAAATATTCTCAATCAGGATTACAAATCCTCCTAACCAACCCAAGTCCAAAACACAACCAAATCCACTAACCAAATAAACTGTGAATGCTCTTTGATTCCCGGTTTCAGGGCTTAATTCCCCCATCCAAATTGCCGTTTGGATAGATGTTCTAAAATTCTAGTATCGAAATCGATATTGGTTGAATTCATACGAGACTCACATCCATGTATTAAAAATCCGTGAATAGGTGTTGCAAGAGAATCGAAGTGTTCCATCATTCCGTAACATGTAGAAAGGAGTCAACTCCGTGACCCATCTTATGGGTGTATCGCGAAACCACCGCAGTCAATTTCCATGGCAGCCGCATACGGCGCCCGCACCGCAGTAAGGGTGTATTTCAATTTTAAAGTGACATTCTTAGCTTTGGATAGTTATGGTTATCTTAGGACAAGATCAAAACTAAAATAATAATAATAATAAAGCAGGAATTTCATGTTACGTCGATTGTAGAGAAACAACCGGAAAAGAATCAAAAGTTAAACAATGATTAGAACCTCAGTTAAGCAAATCCTTAATCTTCCACTTAGCCTACTAAAGACTAATTTCCAAAAATCACAAACTAGAAAAATCAGAATCTCATTTCCTCTCTCTTTCCATTGCTTTCCTAAAAGAGCCAAATGAGACACACAATTCAATAGAAACATCAAAAGGGATCAAATTCCATACTTTTCCATACCTTTGATCTTCGTCTCTTCTTCCTTCTCTTCTCCTCTTCTTCTTCTTCCTATCCTTTTACTCCCAATTGAGTTAATTTCCTTTTATTTTCACTTTGGTCCTCCATATTCTTTCTATTTGTCTACTCAAGTTATGCATATTTCACTTTAACCTATAACCTTCTATTTTATGATCATTCTTTTGTGTCCCAGTCTTTAACAAATTACAAATTCTATCTCTTGTATCTTGTACAAATTTCGGGTTTCGAATTTTTTTCACTTAGTAAAATAATAATTGCGAAAAATTTAAAATGCACTTATAATATACCCTAATTATGTTTAAAAATTTCGGGGTGCTATAAGGACTGCTTTCATCTTATCTTTCTCAATATCATTCTAAGGACATTGGCTTTTAGAAAATCTGTCACCCTTTACAATTGGTGCCTTACCAGAAAAACATAATTGCATATTGAACCTTTTCAATATACGCTTGTTGAGACAATCTCATAATGCCACTAGGTCTATCGTGAAGTATTTGTATGCCCAAGACATAAGATGCTTCCCTAAGATCCTTTATATAAAAAATGGCTAAACAATATCTGCTTTGTCTCAACCAATAGGCCAATATCATTGGCTGGGAGCAAAATATCATCAACATGAGTAAAAACCAGAATATGTATTTGCTCCCATTTATCATATATATGCATTGATCACGATGTTCTCCTTAAAACTATTGGCGGTGACAATTTCATCAACTTGAGATGTCGTCCTAAGCCCGCTTATAAACTATAATTGATTTTTCGGAGCTTCTAGGTTTACTTCCTCAATCTTGGTTCATTATTAGAATGTTCATTGATACTGGTAAACAACAAGGCTAGAGATCTGAGCTAAGCAATAGGCAATGTGAATAAAATCGATATTCTCGAACACAATTTCTCTTAACCCTTGGCTCAGTACTCGCAATATCATCCTCGTAAAATAGATAGCTCAACTGCCTAATCAATCTAGTGGTGTGTGACGGGCACTAAAACTTGGAACCTCTTGATCCCACACAATAACCAACAAAGTACCCACTGACGGTTTTGGGATCAAGTTTTGGATTGCGTTGTACTACCACTTCCACTTTGCACCCAAACATGCAAAGACAAAACTAGGGCTTTGTTGACAATAGCTCATATGGAGTCTTAGGAACAGACTTACTAGGCACACGTGTCAAAAACTAAGAAATCAAGATCCAGAAAAATCTCATCCTTAATTAATCTCTCCATTCTTTTGGAAATATGACTCATTGCTTGTGCCAAAGAATAGAAAACTTTTCTTTCAATCTCAAACATTAACACTTGGTCCTACTAACAGTATTAACAATAGGAGAAAAAGAAAGCAAACTATACAACTCTAATTAGTAAAGATTCCCATAAAGTGTTCCATTGCCAATCAATAAAGAGTCTCGATATAAATTAACTTTTCCAGTTCCAAAAGAAAACTATATCCAAGTCTATCCAAAATAGGTACAAATATTCAATTTCTTCTAATAAAGGGTATGAACACAACATTTTACAAAAAAATAAATTTTTTTCTGTATTAAGATGCAATCTAACAATTTCCAGAAAATCAACTTGGACTCTTGTACCGCCTCCCATGTACACATACTACTCCAAACTAGTTTGACTTCTTTCTCGCATCACCGCCAGACACCCCCGCTGAATCGTAGCACCACTATCTAACCACCAAGTACATGTCACATCAATGACATTAGATTCAAAACAAACATTCACCCAATGGATTATCGATAGCCGGCTGAGTATCTTAAATACCTCATTTTATCCCTATGTTTTGCTTAATTTTTAGTATTTTTTTGAGATAAATAAGTTTCATAATGCTATATTTTCTCAATTTTGTGATTAGGCCAACTATTGAGCGAAAATGAGTAAAAAGAGGTCCAAAAATCATCAATATCATCATTCAATAGTAGCTACTATATTTCAATCTTTTCAAATGCAAAATGACCTTCCATGGCTCCAATATTTGTATGGATAGATAGTAGACTTCCCAAGCTTTCCAAAGAGTTCTTATTCACTTAATTTGAACTTCGATTGATCAGGTTATGGCTTTTGGAAGTTGAAGGAATGAGGAAGAGTGCTAAAAATCTGACCAGTTAGCACACTTTGTGGATTCAGTTTTTACCATCAACTCTAAAGTGTTCTTTCTGGCCATATCCATATTCTACACTTTCTAAGCTTTCCAACGAGACCAATATTGCTCAATTTATAGTTTTGACAAGAAAGTTATGGCATCGGGAAGCAAAATTGTGGCTTTGGAAGTTGAATGAATGAGGAAGAGTTCTAAAAATCTGATCAGTTAGAACACTTTGTGGATTCAATATTTACCATCAACACTAAAGTGTTCTTTATGGCCATATCCATATTCTACACTCTCTAAGTTTTCCAACGAGACCAAGATTGCTCAATTTAGAGTTTTGATGAGAAAGTTATGGCATCAGGAAACAAAGGAGGAAAAACATGGCATGCATGCTGTGAATAATGCTCATGCTGCAGCGTGAGATTTACCACGTTGTAGTGTGGATGTCGGGGCCCAAAAGTTGCTAAATCCCATCTCTTCTACTCTCTCAAGGTTGGCCATAAAAGAGGAAATTAGGGCATTTTGGTAGAGGAATTCGGGAGCTGCTCATGGAGGCAAAAATGAGAAGATCCTTTAAATGGAAACACCTAAAGGCAAATCTCTCTTGGGGAATCGATTTTTGAAGAAGAAGAATAAGAAGGAGATTTGAAGAGAAGAACTACACTCTTCTCCTCTTTTCTTGCTTTTCTTCATTTTCTATGGTTGTATTTCTCCCCTCCATGAGCTAATCTCATTTTCTAGGGTTTTTGATGTAGTTTGACAATGAACTATGGTGTTGTGCTTTAATTTGTAAATCTTTGAACCTTGAATCTCATTATATTAAATGTTCTATTCTAGTCTTCATGCTTGTTGATGATTGATTTCAATTAACATGATTTGTGACCTAATTTGAGACTTAGAAATGATAATTAGGTTAGACCATGAATATAATGTCATGTTTCACCATAGAATAGATATTTGTGGGTTGCATGTGGCTTATTGGGTTTCCAATGCTTAATGCATCCTTGGTTATGATGGTTTGAGGTAGAGATACATTAGAACCTTTCCCAAGGATAGATTTTTATTGCTTGAGAAAGAATAGCATGTGCTTAAGTGAAATTCTCCATTAATATATGATTTAGGCAAATTGGGAGCAACTAGAGCCTCACCATAGGAATTTGTTAGATGAAATCAACACCCTAGGCTTTCCTATAATTACATTTTCTCTTTCCATGTTAGAGATTTTAGTTTAGGATTTATTTAGTTTAGTTTGTTTTCATTTAAACTTCCCCTTTGTGTCAATCCAAAAAAAGTTAGGACTATTCGAATTTCAATACTTAGTAACCTAATCCCCATGGGAACGATACTCATCACTTTACTACTTGATATGACGTGTGCACTTGCGCATATAGGCACATACATTTTATATAGCACATTTTGAGCCTATCAATAGCTCATTTTTCCCATTCATGTAATTAAATTCTATCAATTTCGTGGATTGCCAAGAAAGAATCAAGAAGCTCAAAGCCTGTAGAATAAAACAAGAGAGCAATGTCAAAAACACATGTAAAACAAAGACATGCAAATTGCTCCATTCTTCGGCTTACCAAATGACCCACAAAAGTAATCAACAAATGCTAGTCTATAAAATACAAAAAGACTCATATACAGGTAAGAGCAATTCACCAACCGTCACAACCAAATGCGTCAATTTTCCACCGATAGGGTAGTAAAATTATGCGGTTCATGACACTTAATGAAATCTCTTCACCAAACTAAGCATCTTACCAAACAATAAAGTTATCGATAAGACAACTTCACTATCTATATGGATCTTAGCAAAATTGATGCGCAAGACGGAAGAAGTAACAATTGCAACATCAATTTCAAGAATATCCGACATGCTCATACTTACGAGAGACAAGTTCATAAGCATTCGATATTTCTCAATTTTACACAAGTTCATAGTATTCAATCTCATTCACAATATGATGCTATAAATAATTACAAATAGCACAAACATAAATTGCTAAAGAAATATGTGAAAAAACAATGAAAACATTGTAAATTTTGAGTTAAATTTTGATTTTTGTTTCATAACCAAATTTAATGTTTAATGAGGTAAAAAATTTCGAAAGATTTGATTTTCGAAAAGTTTCAAAAATTGAAATGCAACACACTAATATTGATTTACTATTTCATTTATTCAAAATGAATGTCCTTTAACTTTCTGTTAATGGAAAATAAGTGGATCAAAGAAAACAAGTGGTCCTAGCCAAATCATCAAAAGTCAACCCATTGAGATGGAAGACTTATCTGGCATGGGTTAATGTTTTCTATAACAAATGGAATCAAATATGAGTGGTCACAACTCTGTATGCTTTTCAAAATTTGAAGTGCGATGAGTTGTTTGAGCCTTAAATTGTACGATTCCCCAAAACGGATGTGTTTATGGGATAACATACATCTCAATTATCGAGATTATATTATTAGAACTGTTCAAGCATAATTCAATGATAATAGAATCTCAATAATTGTGATTCTATTAATAGACACCTTGGTTATCAAGATCTTATTATTAGAACAGTTAATTGTATTTTTTTCTTTTATTATTATTATTATTATTCAATCCAACATTCATCTACCCAAAGCAGTCGGCAAGCATTCTAATGTCGCCTTTATCGGTGAAACAAAAATTTGCAAACTCCCATACACAAAATATAGAAGATCGAAATTCTATCTTCTCTCCAGGCCCTCGTCAGTTAGATGATATCTTCACGCCTTCATCAATTTCAAATCAAAAAGCTTCAATCGGCTAACAAAAACACACCCATTCTTTGTGAAAAATCAAGGGTATTTATTGATCCCAAAAACAATTGATCAATGATTAAACGATCTAATAAATACATTACAAAATAATAATTTTATTGAACAAATAAGTATATCAATTTATGTGTGTAGAAAACATACATGGCATGGATCCGGAATTGTTGGCTGTCATTAGTCTCCCAAATCTACAAGGATCAAAGAAAGGTTAGGGTTGAAGATAGTTATTTCCTTCTCCCCAAAGTGTGTTCTACCAAACCCTTGTAAAAAATTTTAGGGTTCTATGTACTTATATATATAGAGAGCGCAAGGGAACAATTGGGCTTTGGTTCAATGGGCTTATCAAAGTAAGGGAGAAGATAGAATCATAGGTCCATAGCCAGTTAATTTTAAACCATCCTATAAATGGCCCATAATTAACATGCACTATTTCAATTAAAATTGTAATATGATTATGCTTAGTCCATAATTAATAAATTAATCTAACAAGTGCCTCACGCCTCCTAGTTGTCTTGCAAAAGGGGCATCACCTCGACTCAAGCGAGACATCGAGAGCTTGCATCACGTCCTCGCGCATAAGTGCATCTTTCACAAGTATGATTCTATCATAAGAATACTAATACAAGAAGTTTGGGATTCAAACCATATAAAGAGGGCTTCAACCATAGGTAACAATAGATGAAATAAATTGGCTAAGAAGACCTAGCTCAAGTAGTTATAGAGTCAGGCGGGCATATGGATAGGAGAGGTCTAGGATTTGAGTTCTAGTGAGGACAAATTTGTGAAAGAAAAAAATATAATGATGTAATGCAAAGTAAATAAATGTAAAAAAAAATATCAATAAATAAGAGCACCTTACTCATTGAATAAGCTTTTATCCTAAATTCTAGGGTTATTTAGATCTATACCTACTACTTCCCATCTCAAACAAAATTGCATATCTCTAACTCTTCTCAGCCTCCTCTATTTGGTTCTTGAGGAAAAAAGATAAATGAATAGCCTGACATATTGCATTTTACCCCTATGAAATACTATAAACAAATAGGCATTAAAGACCAGCATCCCCGATAAACCATCAATTCAAAAGATTCTCATGTTAAAAATTAGTGCCAGAAGAAGCATAAAACTGAAAACAGAGAAATTAGAGCTTATGCCATTATTGTTTTTCCAACAGTCGAAACTAAGGAAATAAGAAACATACAATTTTTTTTTTGCAATAAACAGCAAATTGTATTATCTTACTTGCATAATTGTTACGCTCATTCTCATGCTGAAGTTTGGTTCTTGTTAATCCAATTATTTCTTATTTCTTCACCATTTCTTTTTTTTTTTTTTTTGAGTGGTAAAACGGGGGATCTGGTAAGGCGAGAAGGCGATAGAGGTTGTGTATGTATCATCACAGACACCACTCAACTAGCTTGATTCAAGCGTGGTATGACCATGAAAAGATGAAGATGCAAAATCAAGCTTTGGATTCCAACTTCATTCTATTCATCCAATGGGTTCTGCAAATAGCTCCATGTCCATCAGATTCTATCATGGGTATTATTTTTTATTATTTCCAGCTCTTCAGCTCCTCCAATCAGATTTCTCATTGGGAATTGAATTTAGGTAGAGAGTTAAGTTTCCTTAGTAAGAATGTGAAGCTATTCTTCTTTTATTTAACACTACAAGTTTGATTTTTCACCCAATCATGAAATTTCACACAAGCTCTTGAAAATGGCCTGCTTCATCATTTTGTATACATATTATTAACCTTCCATGACACTCTCTTGAAGTTCATTAACATGAAAAACACATAGCTCCCATTACATCACCAAACAATTACAATAGGAATTTCATTCTTCACCATTCTAGCAAATCCATAACTTTCACCTTGATAGAAAAAGCTTATGAAGAAGATGCTTCGTCTAATTCGTATGCTGAATTTATTCCCAAGCGTAGAAACTAAGGTCGTCAAGCATTATACTCTTGTAAAGTCCACGAGGTCATTTCCACTGAGGAGTGGTTTTATAGATGATCAGCCAAGAGTATTCTCAAAAGAGTGTGTGGTTAAAATAAAAAAGCGGGTTGTGGTTGGTTGATTGGTAGTACGACTAAGTTGGTATTTTAAAGCGAGAAATGTGATTATAGGGTTCTTAGGTTTCCACTCACTACCAATCAAGTAATTCCCACCTCTTATTCACAATCTCATCTAGGAACCATTGATGAATGGTCTTATTGTGTGGAGAAGATTTTACATTAAGCTCACTAGAGCTGACGATCGGCGATGATAAACACTTGTTCAACCGATTAGCTCAGACTCTTAGTTTGCATTTGCGATCGAAACGCGTGTCTTAGGATCTCTCGTTCACCGCGTTGTCGAAGATGCGAGCTAAGGTTTATAAGATTTTTCTACAAGTGCTTAGCATCGTACTATCCCGTTGAGGTATAAAAGAGGAATTGAGGTGCCATGATGAGGTGAGTTTCCGCCATTAGAACCCCATCATGGGAGTTTAGAACATCATTGAAACTAGAAAGCAATTCATATTTGATAAGAAACCACTCATAAAAGAAACTTGAGAAAATCACACTTTAATTGCAAAATTGAGAATCAAAGAACAAAAATACGTAAGAAAACCAAGTTATATGAACTAAGCTGAAAGATTACCGTAATAAAAATCCGAGGAATGCGAGAAGAAAAGAGTTAAGTATTTTACTCACTCTATGAACCTAGAAAAACTACAAGAAAAACACTCTCTTTCATAAATGAAACCCTAGAATCCAAAAGCTACCCTCTCCACCTTTCATTTGGCTTTTATACCATTTTCCTTTGTGATCTCGAATTGGTGGTGAAGAGACAGCATTACCCTTGCAAAGTGGAGTGCAACTCAAATCCGAAGTAAATTACATGTTGAATAGGGTACCAGTAAGTGTGAATGCCAGGGTACCACTTTACTGTGTTGATTTTACGCTTGGGTCTTGGTACGGTTTACTTTGGTCACCCAGGGTACAAATATTGTGGTGAATTTACGCTTTGGGGTCACCGGTACAGGTTTACTTTGTCTGCGTGCAATCGTGATGAGGTAATTTATGCTTTGGGATGCAGTCAGGTTTACACAGTGCCGATCTTAGGTTTGCGGTGTCTGGGTACCCTTCCTCCCAGCAATTGTTCCCCGACACCATATACTTCCCGAGACTTCTCGACAACGGGCCATCGTCCCGCGTGATCTCACGTTCATTCTTTGGACCACGAACTCCTATAACAATTATACGGGCCGGAAAAAACACGCACAAGTCGAAAACACGAGAACGATCCACAGTACCTATTCTTATACAAAAATAAGAGCAAAGATGAGCTTAAGGTCTTCAAAATCAGATATAAATGTTGCCACTTTTTGTGTATTCGACACACCCTGACTACATCTTGCTAGTCTACCTTGAAGATTTGAGCCCAGTAACACTACTTTGAATATGATTTCCAACAAAATGTGCTAGGTGCAGTTAATCTTTGCAAGTTTCCCCAAAAGGGCAAAAATTGAACATAGTACTTCAACCTGACAGGGTATGCAACTGTCTAACTCAATTAAAACCACAGTCTCAAGCAATGAACATAATAACAAACTGTTACAAAACCAAGATATTCATATAAGGGACTATGGAATTGAGAAAAAGAAGAATTTGCAATGAAATCACCAAAGTGAAATGAGCGATATTATAAAGGCAAGCGATTTAACATCCCACCAAGCAACTAATATGCATAAAAGTCAAAAAGGAGCAAGCTAACACAACTAAAATAAAGGTCTTTCGGGCTTGCTTAACGACCAGACGAAACCTGGAAAATAGAACATATGAGCAAAATGGGTGTTTGCATGAAGTGGATTGAGGTCTCTGCAATTACCAACTTCCACCCCTATTCTAACCCACCATCTTCAACATACACCCTCCCCATCATACATCGAAGAAGAGAATGCATCCTCTCAACCACGATCGTCGAGCTCCATGAATCCGCTACCAGAGTCGGGAGGGCATCTTGCTGCAAGTACTCCTTGGCGGATGTAACTCGAGCACAGGATCCGCAGCGGTCCGGTTGTTGCTTTCCAGTATACGCCCAACTGACCGCCCTCACCGCGGCTCCATCCTTTTCAAAGGAGATGTGCTCATCGACCCTTGAGCTGAGGAAAAAGAGGCCCTAGATATAGCCGTAGGAGAACGTGAAGGCTAAGGTCTTGTGGATGCAGCTCGGCTCTTAGCCTCAGTTTGGTTTGTAATGGGCCCCAGCTTCGGAAGAATTCTCTTTTCTCTAACCACTCTAATTCTTACTTGGCTTCCTGGTGTAACTAGAGTTGGGAATGGGATATGCACATTTTTCGAGTTAAGGGGATTGCAGAAAATCCCTCATAACACACCATATAACCAAGGCATAATCAATGAGCTTTCTAGTCATCACCTCATATAGAAACTAAATTTCTTCTTTGCTTGGCAATTGCTCTTTTCCGCCCGATCGATCCTTGTGTGAATAATTTTGTTCATCAACGCATATTCGAACGAAGGCTTCCACCCGGAGCGAACTCCTTGCGCATAAAACCTCATAGCGGCCGGATGGAGTGCACGCGCATCGATGACGTAACCACAGCATCAGACTCGGTAATGGCCACGAGAGGGTAAGGGTAGGTCATGGGGCCGGCGGGGCGGACATGCAATGAGTGAACTATCGAATCAAAGGCGATCTTTGAATTGTTTTCCCGTAACAATGGTCTCTACAGCGAAGGTATCACCATGGCACGATTTTCTCTCAATTAGAATACCACGATTCCCATTGGGGACCAAGGTCAGTAGATACCCTTGTACTTTAGCACAGACAAATTGCAAATTTTTCTCTTGAATAATAGCCCTGATAGGATGGGTGGTGAATGTGTCCCACTTTCACCACCTTTCATGATGAAAACCAGCTACGATTGATTGGGCCCACTTTTCCCGTTCTGAATCAGAAGACTCGGCAAACATGGCTTCAATCTCCTCATCTTCGCTCTTTGATGCCTCCTTACTCCGGATAGCCAGATCTGCCCGCTTTCCTTTCCTTTCTTTATAATTCTACGAGGTATCGACTTTAGTTTCTTCACGACCCGCTCGTAGAAAGAGCTAGGGCCTTGCGCTCAATGTTTTTAGATCTTGCCATAAATATGGCAAGAATAGCAAATATAGAAAATACGGCCCCGAACACACGAATAATATCGGCGACCTCTCGCAGTATTGGGCTGGCCCCGTTGATTCGGTCGGAAACTTCCTCCCGTACCATCGGTAGTGCCACTAATCCACCCGAAACGAGAATACTACCAGCGAAGCCACGAAAATCCATGTGGACTGATGAAATATTCGCGACCCAAAGGATGCTCTCGAAGAAATGAGGGTGCTTACCGCGTGACGTGCGACGGGGCGAGGAAGGATCGGGTCGGAGCAGTGAAATGCGGCATGAACGTTTGATCCTCGGGTTGCTCGTGTAGAGAGAGAAAAGTAGGTGGGGTTCTCTCTTATATGGGAATGGAGAGAGGTGGGAAGGAGATGAAAAGGGGACAAAATGGGGAAGAAAACCCTAATTTGGCCCTTTTTTAAAGCGGCCGATGCCTGCCGTGCCACGAATGGCGTTTGCGCCACTTTTTGCGCGTGATGAAATGCAGAATGCCGGTAAGAGTAAATGCCCGTACCATTGTCCCTTTTTTTTTTTGTAAATTTGGAGCAATGATCGCAGATAGATATGCCCTTTTCGAATGCCCTCCGTCTCAGTTCAGCGGATACTCATTCTCTCCCCTACTCATCTCTCATGACTGATTTGTGTTCCACCGGGTATGGTGTACTTCCACTCTCTTGACACCTTCACTCTTACCATGGAGTCCTTTATTGCTTCACCCGTGATCATGATTTCCTAGGATTCGGCGAATTGGCAATTCAAGGCTCGAAAATGGGTGGAAGGGGTAATTGAAATAATTTGGCTAACACGAGAAATGATGAGCCTAAAATGTCTTCCAGGTTAGTAAGCTGGTGTTCCTCGGAAGGGGAATATGATGCATACAGTTAACAAAGAGTGCTAAACAAAGTACAGGCTGAAGCGATAGCAGGCAAAACAAGAGTTTGAAGCAGAAAGTGTAGCTTGTGTAGGGAATTAGAGCGAGGTCGGGGTGATAAGGTCCCGCAAATATGAACCGCAAAGAAATTTTGTGCGTGCTTGTTATTGTGTAGAGTGCGGTGACACTACGTGGAGTCTTTCGTACAGCGAAGTCGTATGCGGCTACATACATCACAGGTCGAGTAGTTGGTTCAACCCGATGTGTGCCGCCCCACTACAAATGCGGCATTGTCCTCGATGCACGAGTACCACATGACGAGAAATGGAGGCTTAAGATAAATAAGCGAATAGCAGTTAGTTTGACATTTTTTTTTTTATTTGAAAACAAAAGCAGACGAAATAAAGAAAGCATAAAGAAATGCAAGAAAGAAAACAAAAACTTATATACAATAAGGTAGGATAGAAATTACTCTGAAGGAGCATCCTGGTAGAGCGGATCTACAGTTCCTCGCTCTCTCTCTTGGCGGTCAGCGTGCTCCGAGGAAATGGCTTTAAAGCGTTGGCCATTGACTTTAAAGTTTCCCATTTTTGGCTTTTCAATCTCCGCTTGCACCATATGGGTAAACTACCTTGACAGACGGGCCGAGTCCACACAGAATAAAGTTTCACGGAAACATGTATATGCAGATTTGTATAGTAATACCTTTTGGTGAGATCACGGAATCTTCAGAACAATGGTCTTGTCATGGATCAGCTTGAGCCTCTCTTTCATAAGTCGGGAGCTCTCATATGATTCAGCCTCAATTCATCGGCTTCGTTCATCTGCGGCGAGGCGTTGTTTGCCTTGCTTAGAATCAAAATTAGAGTTTTAATGCTTTCGATATGCCGCATGCTCCATTTCTCTTGACGGATGACAGAAGCCTTGCCATAAAAAAGCCACATAGGGAGACATACGAATGGTACAGCGTTCGGTAAGCCCCCGAAAGAGCATTAGTAAGTCAGGCGACCAATCCTTGCGATTTAGAGGCGGCCGTTTTTCGAATATGTTTGATCTCCTATTAGCTGTTCGGCACGACCATTGGTTTGTGGGTGATATGTTGTTAAAACTTTGTGTGTGACTCATTACTTTTCAACAAATTCTCAAAGATCGGTGCAAAAATGGAGGCCCCGTCACTTGCTAATGATTGCACGAGGCACTCGAGCGAGAAAAAATGTGTTTCTTTTATAAATTTCAAAACAACCTTGTGGTCATTAGTTCTCGTTGGCACGCAGTCAGCGGCTTGACAAAATGTAAAGGTACCTGAGAGTAAAAAGGCCTGGCAAGTCTATACCCGGCAATTGAAAATTTCAATGATTAAAATAGGGAGTAGAGGCATCCCATGTTCCTTCTTAATGACCCCTCTGGTGTTGACACCCAGGAACAAGTTTTCGCCCGAGAATTCAAAACAATCTTTAAAGTGTGGGCCCGGTAAAGCCGACGCTACGAGATTTTGTCGCGAGTTTTCCTCGTAGAGAGAGAAATGCCCTCCTGAAGCCAGAGATAAGCGAAAAGTGAGCACTTGATTTGATCGTCGTGGGTACACGCAGCCCATCAGTGAGTGCGGACGGTATTTAGCGAGATATGGGTCATCAGTAATATTTCTTAATGTCGCGAATTTCCTTTTTGTTGAGAGGTCCATTGGGGTGGGGTGACCGGTCACGGATAATTCACTATGTCCCATACCATGGGCGATCCACGAGAGCCCAGCTACTCGTCGGGAAACTATCGCCTATAGGCGAGGCCAGAGTGAGGAAGTGGATCGGAGGTAACGAGATAAGAAGTGGTCGGCTACCACACTCTGTTCCACTTTTTATCTTTAATAGTCGAGGTTAAATTCTTGTACAGTAAAATCCACCTAGTTAAGCGATTGTCATACTATTGATGGCAAATCCTTTAGTGTTGCATGATCGTGAAAATGGTTCACGGGAGACTATTCTGATGTATGACTGAACTTTTCTGAGGAAAAAGCGGCGGCTAAAACTCTTTTAAAGTAGTTGTGTAGTTTTGTGAGCGACATCCTAGAGTTTTGTTGGCGCGTAGATCCACCAACCTTTTTATCTTCCCTTTGTCCCTAAAACAGCCTATAGCATAATCACTAGCGTCACACATGATCTCGAGGAGGTTCAATTAGGAGATCGCATGATGATAGGAGGAGACAGTATAGTTTTGAGTTTATCAAAGCGACCATGGCTTGCTGTGACCATGCGAAAAGGGATGTCCTTGGAAACAAAATTGCATAAGGGACCCGAGTATGGCCTTTGAAATCTTTTATGAATCTCCCTATAGAATCCAGCATGTCTAAGAATGATCTTATATCTCTAACACACTTAGGGGTGAGTAAGTTGAGATTAACTCGACTTTAGCCCTTATCCACCTCGATTCCTTTTGAAACTCACGTGACCTAAGAACTGATCCCTTGTGTCACCATGAGTGACACTTTTCCCAATTTAACCACGAGGTTCTTCTCTTAACATCTCTCGATACCTATTAGATTCTCGAGACATCCTCGTATGAATCTCGAGCGAAAAGTCATCCATGAAAATTTCCAAAATGATTTCTAATATATCAGCGCGAAAATCCCCATCATGCACGTGGAAAGGTTCTGGTGCATTACATAATCCAAAGGGCATTTTCCTAAAGAAAAATGTGCCAAGAGGACAGGTGAATGTGGTTTTCTCTTTATCTTCTAAAGATATCTCAATTTGATTATACCCCGAGTACCCATTGAGAAAACAATAAAATTCATGCCCTGCAACTCTCTCCAACATTTGATCCATAAAAGGTAAAGGGAAGTGATCTTTCCTAGTACCCGCATTGAGTTTCCTATAATCTATGCACACCCTCAGCTTTGACGTACAGTGGGAATTAGCTCATTATTTTCATTTGCTACCATCGGCTCGGTTCTTAAGGCTGCACGAGGTTGGGGTGACCCGCGCTGTCTGCGATGGGGTAAATAACACCTACGTCGAGTTTTCAGAACCTCTTTCTTGACCACTTCTTTCCTTGATTGGGTTTAGTCGTGCAGTAGTTTGTGAGGGTTTAACATCCTCTTTCCCAGAATGAATCCTGTATTATTGCATATCAAGAAATTTAATTCCCTTAATATCTGCAATTGTCATCACATAGGTTTTGTGGGGTTCTCGATATCTTGACGGCTTATTTTCTTGTTCAGACTCTAAAAAGGAAGATATGATTAAAAAAAAGTTTCTTACCCACACAGGAATTCATATTTAGAGATGTGATGGTAAAGGTTTCAACTGGGGTTGGTGGTCTCTCTTGAAGGTAATACCCTTTGTGTCTCGATTGGTGGCAACGGTTCAAATTTAGGTGCCTTGCTCTCCAATACCAATCAGGCTTTAATTATGGAGTGTAGAAATCCGACCGCATGTGGTCACCCTCAACCCAACTCGGGATTACTTTGATACATGAGGATCATCGTGAGGAGACATGATCTACAATAGCTGCTGCCACCATAGAGTCTATCATATTCACTCACAAACATCCTCCTCATCCCCTATTTCCTCATAACATTAAAGATATTCAAGTTGACTAATATGTTACCTTTCAAATGATAGTGTCATTAATCCCCTCCCCACAGCAGTATGACGCAGATTAGCAAAGGGCCAAGAATGGCCTACCAAGAATCACCGGGAATTGAGTCCCTGTCACCACTGTGCCGGGAAAGTGTCACACAACAAACTACGGTGAGCAGAGAACTGTCCACTTGCACCAATACATCATTCACTATCCCTCTAGGAATCTTCACACTACGATCAGCTAATTGGAGGGTGATATTGGTTGGTTCTAATTCTCCTAACCCTAGCTCAACATAGACCGAGTAAGGCAACAAGTTAACACTTGCCCTTAAATCCACTAGAGCATGTCCCAACTTTGAATTCCCTACCACTATGGAAATAGTAGGGCTTCCTGGGTCTTTGTATTTTGGGAAAATTATTTCGGATCAATGAGGTGGATTGCTCAGTCATAAATGCCTCCTTGTTGACACCTAGTTTTCTCTTTATAGTGCACAAATCTTTCAAAAACTTGGCATATGACGGGATCTGCTTAATGGCATCTAGTAAAGGAATGTTCAACTTCACCTATTTGAACAACTCATAAATTTAAGAATGATTGTTCACTTTCTATGGGGCACGCAACCTATGAGGGTATGGGGTAGGAGCGACATGGGAAGCCTTGCCTTTTTTCTTTAGTCACCACAGAACATCTGGCCTTAGAACATGAGGTTTGTCCAATTGACTCATCATCCCGGATCGGTTCATTTTGCAACTCTGCACCTGCCTCGGGTCGAATGGTTTTGTCAATTACCTACCACTCGAAGAGTGGCACGCCCCTTGCAATGTTCGAAGGTGCCCTCACTTAGACCTGAGACTCCAACACTATTTTGACCTTGGGGGTTTTGGAGTATGGAGAATTGAAAGGCTTCCTTTGGTAGTTAAGAGCATTAGCTTGCTCTATTTGGATTACTCCCTTAACTTGAGGAAGGTTAGGGCAATTAATAGTTGAGTGGGTGGGGTCATCGCAAATGATGCATAGCTCCTCCACTCTAGATCCTATAGGCAGTGAGGGTACTTGAGGCGCACTAGTTACCTCATTCACCTTTTTCAATTCTATAGCCTCCAACTTCCTCTAGTTAGCAATTTTGCTTCAGAACATTCCTCTTAAAGTGATGGATTCTCCCCCTCGTAAGTGTACTATGCACTTTAGCAGTATCTAAGGAGGTATTAGTCTCCCATGTTCGAGCATTTTCTACTATGGTGTCAAAGAATTGAATTGCTTCCCTCGCACTTTTCTCATAAAACTCTCCCGCGCACATCATTTGGATGTATTGTTTATTATTCAAGGATAGCCCTTGATGAAAATACACACAAATTTGTCCAACATCTAAACCATAAGTAGGATAAAGATGGGAGGAGGTCCGTAGATCTTCCCATACTACAAAGAAAAAGGTTCACCCGGTTTTTCAGAAAAGTTTTGGATTGCTCGCATGAGTGCATTAGTACGTGTAGGAGGGAAAAATTTATTAAGGAACTCATTTCGCATGTCCTCCCAGGTAAAGATTGAATTGGGCGCAAGCGAATGAAACCATATTTTTTCCTTTTCCTTTAGAGAAAATGGAAATAACACCATGCAAATTATATGGAAAGGTGATCCAATAGAGAGGAACGCACTGCAAACATCCTCAAAGTCTCTCGAGGCGAATGAAAGTAGTTCTCGCACTGACCTTGATACACAGGAGAAGGCAGATCATCTCCTCGACTTCATGAGAATTACAGCCTCTTCGTAGGCAAATACATGAATTTCCATAAGGTTTCTGAGTATTAAAATCTCTGAGAGTTCTTTCCACATTAGTAAAGGGGCAGAAGGGGAACCCCATATTGATTTCAATGCAGTTAACATTTCCCCTCCAATGGCCGGGAAGGTTTGAGCACAACATCATCTCCATGTCGGGAGGTTCATGGAGTCCTCGGGGTCACTGTGTATCTTTGAGCATTGTACAAAAGAGGGGTGTCACTCCTGATGGTCCATTGAGGCAGTGGTTCTTGAAACAATCGACTTACTATGGTTCTTCTCAAATTTCTGGAAGCAGATTCTTACAAGTCGGCTGCTCGCTATGCAGCCCAAACTGATACATGCACCAATTATACTCCTTCCGAGCAGACACCAACTTAGATTCTTCACAAAAACAAATTAAAAGAAAAGGTAGAGAACGTACCGGATTTGCAATGCAATTGCAAATTACCTCTAGCTCTCTTCATATCAACTAGATTGTCACACCCAAGAATCCGCCAAAATGATCGCCTAATTCGTATCGAATTTATTCTCAAGAGCAGGAACTAAGGCCTTCAAGATTATACTACCGTGGAAGTCCACGTGTCATTTCCACAAGTGAGTGGTTTTCCTAGATGATCCTTACAGAGTATTCTCCAAAGAGTGTGTGGTTAAAATAAAACCGGCTGTGGTTGGTTGATTGAGCGGACCGACTCAAGCTGACTATTTTAAACGTAAAGGTGATTGATAGGGTTCTTAGGTTTCCAATTCGACTACCGATCAAGTAATTCTACCTCTTATTCACAATCTCATCTAGGAACTATACGAATGGTCTTCTGGCGAAGATTTTACATTAAAGCTCTTAGAACGAAAAACCCATCGAGCCGATGATAAACACTTGTTCAAACGACAGTCAAACTCTACATTCGATACACAACGTGTATCGAGGATCTCTCGCTCACACGTTGCAGAATGGATGCCCCGACTAAGGTTTTATAAGATTTTTCTACAAGTGCTTAGCATCGTACTATCCCGTTGAGGTATAAAAGAGGAATTGAGGGTTATTACCTTGATCGAGGTGAGTTTCCACCTTTAGAACCCCATCATGGGAGTTTAGAACATCATTGAAACTAGAAAGCAATTCATATTTGATAAGAAACCACTCATAAAAGAAACTTGAGAAAATCACACTTTAATTGCAAGAATTGAGAATCAAAAGAACAAAATACTATAAGAGAAAACCAAGTTATATGAACTAACTGAAAGATTACATGTAATAGATATCCATAATCTGAAGAAAAGTTAAGTATTTTACTCTACTCTATGAACCCTAGCAAAACTACAAGAAAAACACTCTCTTTCTATGAAACCGAAACCCTAGAATCCAAAGCTACCCTCTCCACCTTTCATTTGGCTTTTATACCCTTTTCCTTTGTGATCTCGAATTGGTGGTCGAAGGACGAACATACCCTGCAACTAAATTGGAATTTAACAAACCCGCAAAATTACATGTTTGCACCAGACAAGAAGTGTGGTACCTGCATCACTCTCACACTGTGATTTTCTGTCAGGTACGGCACCGCTTGCCCGGTACCCGGTACCAAATGGCTATCGTGAATTCCGCTTGGGGGTACCTGCGTGTCGTACCACCGCTCTACAATTGCCCCCCAACACCATAGCACTTCCTAAGATTCTTCTCAACACTACGCCATCCGCAATGACCATATTCATTCTCCGACAATAACTCCTATAACAATTATGCACTAACCTAAAAACTCACAAGTCCAAAAACACGAATCACTGCAAACTCTATTCTTATACAAATAAGAGCAAAATATATTTAAGGTACTAAAATTCATATAAATGTTGCCTCAGGTATTCAATAGAAGACCGGATCAGTTGGTCAAACCCATCATTAGATTAACCGCTGGGATGATAGCGACAAGTGGTCAAGTGAAGGTGGTAATGGGTTGAAATAGCCTACAAGAAAGATGATTCCTATTGTTAATAGGAAGCCAACTGAATATCCAATCCTCACAGCTTCCTGCAAAATCCAAGGATTCTTGTTATCATGCTCCTGTAGCTTCGGAGATGGTGGTAGGTCTTCAGGACATGGTAGATGAATTTGGAAGCCACACAACCCGCTGTTGTTGGAATAGAAGTTTGGATCCGCCATGGTATTCATTTGGCCACCGACAGGAATCCGGCCTGTCAACTGATTGTTGCTTACATCTAAGGTAGTGAGTTGTTGAAGCTTTGTGACGGCAGTAGGAATGGAACCAGAGAGTTTGTTATGGGATAAGTCCAAACCCTCTACATTTTGTAAATCACTTAAGCGTGCTGGTAGTTTTCCGAAGAGTTTGTTATAGGAGAGGTTGAACATCTTAAGAGCCTAAGAGTGCCTAGCGAGGCCGGGATTTCACTGGATAGTTGGTTATTCGACAAGTCTAACAAGAAGTACATATCAATGTTACCTGAAGACCTTGTTTAGACTTCTTCCACCACCATCGCTCATTTACTCTTAAATTTGGTGCTACAAATTTCGCATTCAATGATATTGAAGCATCAAGATCCGGTATCCGCAATGTCCCATTCGGGAGGTACCTTAATCACTTGCAGATTATTAATCAAGCTCTTTCGGGGGATTTCTCTCCCAGGATCGTTGTTTGAGAGGTCAGAACTGAGATTTTGAAGCAAGAGTTTTAGGATTGTCTTAGTGAGCTTCTCGTGTTTAGAACCCGTTAAAAGAGATTTGGAGAAGGGAGCTGTAATTCACCTAAATATCGTTGTCCCGAGTTCGAGACGCTAACATTTCTCGCCTGGGTCAAGAAGGTAAGGTCCCGAAAACTTGTTAGCTCCCCAATGCAAGAATTTCAATGTCTCGTAGGAAAGGTGGTTGGAACCTCTCCCAGAATTGGTTGACGCAGAACCGCGCACGCGATTCACTGGAGCGTAGTCAAAATCGGGAAAATGCAAGGTCGAAAAGTCTATCAAAGCATGAACCCAAGATCAATGTTGGGAATTCGGGAAATGGATTGAGGAATAGGTCCAGAAAACTTGTTCCAGTCCAACATAAGAATTTCGAGAAGCATAGCATCTCCAATGTTCTCCGGCAACTCCCCAGAAAAATTGTTACGGGAGAGATCAAGGACGAATGGTCCTAGAGATAGAAAGAGAGCAGGTGGAAGAGAACCTAAGAGTTTGTTATGAGAAAGAATTAGAAAAACAAAATTAATTTCAGCAAGCCATTATGGAAATGGTCCATGGAGCTAATTCTTGCTTAGATCCAAAAGTTATCGCTGGGTAGAAATCCAACTGAATTTCTCCTTGTAGATCACAAGATCTAAGAGATAATTCGACAAAGTACATTTGGGTAATTATCTTCATATTGTTATTCCATTGTTTCCTCTCCAAGATAAAGACCACAAGTCTTTGAAATCAAACAAACTGCACGGAATTTCTCCAAAGGAGCGTGCTCGTCTGTCGAGTGAATCCAACTTGTTCGGGCTTTGCATCGGCTGGATTCCACCTATCAAATTGTTATTCCTCGTCACAGAGAGGACAAGTTGGATAAACAATGAGTGGGGATTTCCATGGACAAAGCATTGTCGCCAAATCTAATTTCTTAACTCCCAAAAATACGAAATGGAAGAGGAATGCCATTCGAGAATTTGTTACTCCAAAGTGACGCTGTTTCCTGAACTTTGTGAGGTTTCCAATCTCTTCAGGGAGTTCTCCACCGAGAAGATTGAAACTCAAATTCAACATCCTCAAGTCTTGAAGAGAGCCTACTTTAGGACTTAGCCACCCCGGAGTTTGTTAGAACCCAAATCAAGATACTGAAGATGTCTTAACTTAAAGAGTTGAGGAGGAATGGATCCATTAAAGAGATTTGAACTAAGGTCTAGGTGAACTAAGTTGCTGAGGTTACCAAACCTAAGTGTTTGAATTTGAATTGGGCTATGGAGCCTGGATGTCACACCCTCAAACTTAATGAAAAAGAGCGGTGCCAATAAATTAGAAGGCATAAGCTGCATAAAGGTTAGAGAGATGGAGAGCAATCACAACACTTGAAGTTGAATTTGAATTTGAAGGAGGACTACAAGTGACGTTATCCCATAGACAAAAACTAGAAGAACTGGAGTTCCATGAATCCAAGGTATGAAATGAAGAATCAATGGCAAGGATGGAAGACTTGAACTGAAGGAGGGGTTGCTTTTGGTATTCAGGACAAGACCAAGAATAAGACGTATTATGGCAAAGATGAAGATGAAGATGATTCGAGCAACAGCCTGATCGCTACACCATGACTATTGTTGTGTTTGTAATTGCTTCCTTGGAAGTGAATGGATGGATGAATATAAAGCCAATATTTCAAGTGAAAGAAAGGATACGGATAAGCCAATATTCATTTATCCAACCCAAAATGAATATAAGCCAATGTTTCACTTAATGCTTTTCACTCATAGATATTTTGTGGTCTTGTGCTTCCCCAGTTAAGTACTTATTTCACATACCCCTCCTTCTAAGTGTTAAAACAAAGAATTCTCATTGAACAGTGTTTTGGTGGCTAGTTCCTCCTGGCCACCCAAGTTCACATCATCTAAAGTCTAAAAGGTTCATTTTGTTGGATAGTTAGGTGTAAGCAAGAGAAAGAAGAAATATCTTTATGATATTTCAATTTTACTTGACCAAGTCTTTCAACAAGTCATTTGATTTGATTTTTTAAATATTAAATAATTCGTTTATTCAATTTGTCAATCGAATTTAATTCAAATTTTATTTCCTTTTAAATAGTTATTTACTAAGCCATTCTCTATGCGGGAAATACTTTGACAAATTCATTTGGTTAATTATTTTAATTATTTTACTTTATCTTTTCTCTCACATTTTTTGGAGAGATCCGTTGGAGGCCACCTATAAATGGGTGCCCCCTTCTTCCTTGTTTTCACACCTTCTACTTTGAGATCTCTCCCTTTCAAGCTCTCTCCTCTTTCTCTTGCTCAAGTGCTCCCAAACACTCTTCTCTATCTCAAGTGCTCCCAAGCACTCTCTCTAATTTTGAAGTGCTTTCATACCAAACACATTTCCTTTGAGGAATATCGATCATTGTTCGAATTGTACTGTATCTTATCATGGGAGTGCACCCAAGGTGAGATCTAACTATTGAATCCTAGAGGTAGAGTGCCGGTCGGTTCCCTACTGCACAAAGGTTACAAACCGGAGGAGGACGAATCTACTTTAAGGACAGTGATATTGCACGCCTCAACCATCCAATCAGATAAGTCATCTTACCTCAATTGTTCCTTGTTTAGTTTGTTTTTAGCTAAGTCAAATTCCCTAATCTTTTTCTAAAAGACTTATTAGTGGTATCAAACCCCAAGACAGTAGGTGGTATTGTTAGTACATGTCTAGGAAAAGTATGTCAACAAGGCAATAAAGGCTTAAGGTAAGTGGGGTTTAGCGAACCTTTGTGACCCCTCCACTTACCTAGGGACTTTCTTGGTGTATTTAATATATCTCTCACTAATGTCCTGGTTTTTGTTTACCCAAAAGACCTAATTCAATCAACACACTTATCCACCAAGATATCATAATGCAATCCGCACAAAAGAACCCTCTCTTCTACTTCATGTGTTGGAAAAACAAAATTGAATGAAATTCATTCCAAAGGAATGAATCACATTCATTCCAGTGCCTATATAAAGTGAGCTTCTCCTACTCAAAGATTGTATCGTTTTTTTTCTTTAGTTTCCGTGTGTGTAAAGGTTGGATCAATTTAGTTATGCGTCTAAGTGTTATTGGAACGATGATAGGTTCGAACATAGTTTCAGTTCGTCGAAGTAGCATCAAGGTGCTATGGCTTGTACGCTGTTTCATCCTAGGAGACAAACGCTGATCCAATAGTCTCTGAGCACCAGAGGAGACGGCGAATTTGTTCTAAGGAGATTGTGACTCTTCACATGACTCGGCTTTTTCTCACAATCTCTGTCTTGTATTCTGTCACTTTTCCTCTCTGCTGCTCATGTGCAGGATTGTTCTATCTGCTATTATTATCTCCAACAAAGGTTTGCTGTCGGATTATTAAAAATTCTTACATCATGTTCATGACGGTGACATATATGACATGCTATATTTAGTTTCCAAGTAATATGGAAAAGAAAGAAAAAACATTGTTAAGTTCTTGGTAGGAAAAAAAAAAAAAGGAACTTTCCAATGTACAGGTTCATTAAAATTAATTTTGAATCTAAATTATCTGCTTCCTGCTGTGAATCTACAGGAAAAAAAATGATTTTCTTGATGTTAAATTTTGACCCCATCTAAGCTTCCTATGAAATTTCAACTTGTTTCTTCTTTGCATTAATGCATGGGAGTGGGATCATGGCTTTTTCTTACTTACTGTAGCAGTGCTTATAAGTGATTGAAAATCAAGCCTGGATATTCTGAAACGTGTGTATCCAAAATAAAGCATTTTCTCACATTAGGGATGCAGCATGGTACTAAAATTACTAGTAGCATGTGTAGAAGCCTTAGAGTCTTTTCGAGAGTGGCTTTTAAAATTATTCTGTTTTCAAATTTTAAAAATAAATTGTTTTTACTAATTCTTATTAGAGATTATTCTATCCATAGTTTTAAAAGGCCACACAAAGGCTTCTTAGAGCCTTGAGTCACAAAACACACTTAAAGCGTATGTTTTTTTATGTAAGGCGCATCCTATATTACATATATACTTATCTCATATATGCTCAAGTTTAACAATCATTTATCATCAAATATCATATAAAATTTCAATCTAATCAATAAATAGGATGTTATTTTCCTATTTTTTCACAAATTTCTCACAATTTGTTGGCTATTTAGTTGTATTTTTTGCCTTTTCTTCTCTTCTATATGGATAACCTAATGATTAGGAGGCTAAGCTTTTTTGGAGTTGAAACTAGGCGGAAATGGGAGGCTAGAAGGTTAAAAAACTTGAAAAACCAGATTTTTGGGTCAAAATGGCATTGTTTTAGCCTTTCTATGACCAAAACAACATTGATTTGAAGCCCCAATGTCTTTTGTTTTTTAAAACTTAGAAAACACCTCGAAACAACATCGTTTTGATGGGGGTTTCTTTAACAAAATATATATAAGATTCAAAACGGCATCGTTTTGATTTGTGACTAAAAAAAATTAGGGCTTCTCTTTGAGTTTATCGTCAAAGTAATTCATTTTTTACAAAAAAAAATTATATGAGTAGTCTTCTTTTAAAAATAATCACTAAACTAGTCTTCTGCATGTTTTGGAAACCACATTTATCAAATGCAGTTTTATAAATTACTTTAAAACAGCATTCACCAACTACAGTTTTAAGGTATTTTTTAATATGCATTTGGTGAATGCGATTTTCAAAACATATAGAAGATCGGTTTTGTGATTATTTTGAAAAGAATACTACTCTTGTATTTTTTTTTAAGAACAATAAATTACTTTGACGCTAAACTCTTTCTCTACGATGTTTTGATGGGAGTTTCTTTAAAAAAAGGAACTGCTTAAAAGGGGCAAATAGAGATAAAAAATTGCAAATGTAACCTCGTTTGTTAAAATCCAAAATAGAAAGATAAAAATGCCCTCATTTGGACAAGTTTACCCCTCTAACCACCCACAGCTAGGGGTGGGCTAAAAAACCTAAGAAACCGAACCGACTGAAAAACCAAATCAAACCAAAAAATAGGTTAATCAAATCGAGCGGTTCGGTTTTGGTTTTTGTTTTATACAAATCTCGGTTTTGGTTTTTGTTTTATACAAATCTCGGTTTTGGTTTTTGTTTTATACAAATCTCAATTTCGGGATGATAAAATAATAAAACTGCGGATTTTTGCTAACCAATCAAAAAATAAAATATATATAATAGGTTCCCCTACTTGTGTAAATTGTGATTTTTCCATTTATATCTGTCACTTTTACTTTTTTCCTTCAAACCAAGTTTTTACCATTTTCCACCAAACCAAAGCATATAGGCTGTGATTTCTCTTTTGTTAATTTTTCATCGGTTAAAAACATGTGGTTGATTAAAAAACCGTGATTAAATTATCTAATTGATGAGCTTAAAAGTCATCTATTTTTAGTCCATTTTTCTGTTTAATTTTCATATAAAAAGAGACAATTATTTTGCAGAAATATGAAGAAACCCACCCATCTGTTATTAACAGGTAGAATGGAAGAAAGAAGAAAGAGCAGTAGAAAAATGCAGAAATAAGTGGAATAAAAGTGCAGCCGATTGGCAGAGCGTAAAATGAAAGAACCGCCGAGCTATTGATGCGCTTTGGGGTTTACACTGCCTGGCCATGAGGTCGCGACATCGTGAAATTGAAGGATATCTCGATTCAGTCGCGACATGGATAACAAGATATCGAGGTCACGCATCGAGACCGCCGCCAGAAAGCCGCAATAAATGAGCCGACGCCATGAATGCGAGATCGGAGTCGACATCAAGAACCACAAGCCAAAGCTGGCGAGTCGGAATCGTCGCGATAAGATACCGGCGTCGCGGGTCGTGAAACGAACATTTCGAGACTTCAGGGAGGCATGAAGTGACGTCAGCGACAAGTCAAGTCGCGACATCAGAGCAACCAAATAAAGCCCCGTGAGAACTCGGGGCTGATGTCGCGACGTGAGATCGATGTCGCGACATCAGGAACCAGCAGATGAAAGCTCAAGGGAAATGAACTGCTGACACGATAAGAGGCTGAAGTCACGACATCAAAAACCATCAAGAGAAGATCGCGTTACAATACGCCGCGACATGAGATCAAGTCGCGACACCGCACTGCCGCTTGAAGGCGAAGCTTCGCGAATTGAGGTCGCGACAAGATATCGATGTCGCGACATCGATAACGCACTCAGACCAAAGCCGCAAAGATGTGAAGAGATGTCGCCGACAAGATATTGATGTCGCTGACAACATGAGCACTACCGGGGGCTTCTCTACAATTCCATAAGATGAGGTCGCGATAAGAGATCGATGTCGCGAAGATCCGAAGACATCGCTTGAAGACTCGCAGATGAAATGAGCCGAGGTCGCGATACAAGATATCGACGCCGCTTACATCAGGAGAGAACAATTGAAACCTGACAAAACGTGAGAAGATGTCGCGACAAGATATTGATGTCGCAACATCAAGAAAGACCAAATCAAGGCTACATAGAGTAAGTTGATGTCGCGACGTGAGATTGATGTCGCGACGTGAGATGATGTCACGACTAGGAAACTGAAGTCGCGACTTGAACAAAGACTGGGGCCCGATACCTAAAATCCAATATGTGCTACATCGGGATTAGGGCCCACCAGAACCCTATAAATACGCTAGCCTATCCAAATTTCATTAAAGCAAATATGTCATGCATCGAGAGGTCCTGGAGAATAAGGCTCATTTTTTGTTTTCTTTTTTCTTTTCTTTTCTTTTCTTTTCTTTATTTTTCCTTCAATGTTGATAATTTCGAGATTAGATTATTCATCGCTCTATTTTTTTACTTTCGAAGTGGATAATCGTTTTGCGAACAGTTGTCACGAATTCAATTCTTTTCAAATTACTTACTCCGAAAGTTGAAGTTCGACCAATTCTCTCGAATTCGTTTATCCAGCTGGAATGCAAGATTCTTATGATCGAGGAATACTCAGAATGTGTAATCTGGGCACTGAGAACCTGGCCCATTTTGTGAATGCTATTGTCAGAATTTATCTTTCCTATTGATATTTCCAGCAATTTGCGAATTTCAGTTTATGAATTTACTTTTAGTTATGGGTTTAATGTTTTGATCCAATACGCTCAGATACCCGTCAAGATCTGCTTTCATTACTCCGATTTCAAGGAGGTCCTCTCGAAAGGACACAGAGATGACAATCCCGGGAGCTATGAACATCTCTTTTTAAAGGTATATTAACCCTCGTCATTAGAGATCTATTATGCTTTAGAGTTTACTTCTGATAAATCCTCTCTCGCTGGGAACCGGCGTCTAGTCGAACAGCTATCCATTTAAACAAACAAAGAGTTCACCTCACCCTGATAATGAGGCCAATCCCGTGTTAGCCGAGATCTAATCAAGGAAAGGTTGATCTATTCTAATTTCGAGAAGAGTAATTTGAAGTTGTATATCCTCGCTTAACCGATAACTTGGGAGCTTAAGGTTTACACCATAAATGGGTAATGGGTGCATTGCAAAAGAAAAATACTGCACTAGGAAGTCCCCGTCTAAAAGTAGTTATCTAATTCCCCGTATTCAGAGAATCAGTCAAACTTAGATAATGAAATGTGTGCGTGGAGAGATCCAAATCGAACTATTAACGCCGACGCATTCTCGAAATCTGACTTCTTCACAAGAAAAATTTACAAGTCGACAACAGAAATTGATTCTTCACAATAGCATCGATCTTTAACATGCCTCTAAACGATTACCATTCGCCTATTCATTTCTAGCTATTACTTATTCTTTATTCTTTATATTCAAGTTTATTGTTCATTTCCCGCTTATCTCCCTTGTTCATTAATTTTCCAAAGACTTAAAATGCTGGATCTTACTATCATTTAAAGGTCCAAATAGTATAGAAATTGGAAAGTAGTCGTGGTAGTTGATTTGAAATTTTCGAGATCTCTGAGATCATTATCTCGACTTAAATCCATTTTATTACTGGTCGACCTGTGCACTTGCAGAATAGCAGATCAAAACCAAACTTTGAAAATGACTTACTCTAGAGATTTTCAAGCTACATATTATAATTTTAATAAGTTTTATGGCAAGGTTGCCCGATTAATTAATAGTCCTCAAGTAAAGAAGTAGTTAAAATCTGTGATGCACGTTTTCGTCTCAACAAGTTTTGGCGGCAAGGTCACGATTGGGCGACAGTCCCGTGGTACAGTGTCGTAAATTGTGTGTTCTTCGGGTCTGCCAACAAGTTTTACACTGCCGGGATCGAAGAATTTAATAAATCAATATTCGCACAAAGTTAAGGAAATACTACTGACATTTTAAAGAAAAAGAACAAAATAGTTTTTTCAAGCAAAGTGTTAATTTTAACCACTAACATTTAACATGCACATTGAATATTTTTGATGATTTAACTAATCCGCCACGGAGTGTGTTTGCTTTAAAAACTTTTGGATGCATAGGAACAGACCGATCCGATTCCAAATGACACGAATGTAAAGGACGCCGTAGGCTTCGAGAAAGACCAAGAAGGCAGAAAACTCAACCATGGAAGAAGAAAGGAAGGATCAGGTTGAAATACATATAGAGGAAGCTAGAAGGCCTCCAGTCACTGATACAATGGAGGATTTCTGGAGACCAATTATACAGGAAGAATACTCGATCGTGACACCGCAATGATGCTAATAATTTTGAATCGGGGCCGACCGACATAATGGTCCGAAGAAGATCGGGCCATCGTCATCCCATCAAGATCCAAACGAGCACTCCGAAGATTCCCAGATGGCTAATACTCGTTAAGTTGAATGTGGTGAGACCGGTTATAAACCATATCTATTTCCATTCTCCCTAAGAGATACAATAGCCTACATGGTATGAATCATTACCATATGGTTCGTTGATACTTAGAGGAGTTAGTTGCGCCTACTTAGGTAGATTCTTTCCCCAAATTCCAACCACGTAAAAGAATGAGGAGATCATCAGGTTCAAAATAGGGAAGATGAAAGCCCCAGATGTAGCTCGGGAAAGATTCAAAGGTTGTCGGTGAAGATGTCCAATGCAATGATGATTTATTATCAGAGATCATGCCATGAATCATATATCAAAAGGAATCATTGATGCCTATGCCGTGGGAGCATTCAAACGAAAAGTGCTGAAGAGGCAAAAGAGTCGGGACATGATCCAAGCAATGTAACATGAAAACTCCTTCGAGCTTTCAAAAGGAAACAAGAGGAGGAAAGGGATCATGAGCTGAGCAAGATGACAGCCATGGAGGCCAGTTGGATGCCATTATGCACATTAGACAAGAAAGAAAGACACACACCGCCTCATGAAATAGGAGCAATTGAAAGGGAGTTAATGAAGGGGAGGCCGAGCAGGGTAATCAAGAACTTTATACGTCAAGAGGTTAATTATTTGGGTGAGCCAAGAGCTTACCATTTTAAACCCAATCCTAACCTTCCAGCACATTATCACTAAAATGATTATTTTAGGGCTTCTATATAAGTTTTTTGATAAGCTTTCGAAGCTTATACAAAAGATAAGCTCAAAAAAAACTATAAATAAGCTATCCAGAACCCTTGTTCTTAAACACTGTTCCCCTCTAACTTAAGAAACCCTTTACCCTGAAGAGGAAGAGAAGAAGGTCATAGAGCAACCGGTGTAGATGGACCGTGGGTCCGTGACCAATCATCAGTGGTAACCACCACCACCACGGCGCCACCGTCCCCCACCCTCCTCCGTAGTGTTGTCATCCTCGACACCACCTTCTTTCTCCACCTTCACACCCTTTCCAACCCCTTCCCTCTCCTCCTCAAAACCCTAGAACCCCACCGAGATCAGCTTCTTCTTCCCGTCATTGCTTTCTCTACTCCCATTCTCCTCCCTCGCTCCCATCCTCACCCCGCTCTCATCGTGGCTCAATCCGATCCTTCTTGCTCCGTGTTATCATACATCGTCCACGACCTGGCCCGGGCCACAATAAGGGCATGAATCTTACTGCCGCTTATCGATCACCGGTCATTCTGGCTACTATCTGTGAGTTTGTTTTGTACCGTTGCCAGATCTTTCCCCGCCGATCTTGGGAAGCTTGCAGGCGATTGAAACGCGAAAGTCAGATTCGGTTTCAAGGATTCCTGAAGACTATTGATTTTATTGTTTTGATTGTTTATTTATATTCAAGGGCGAAGTCACTTGTGGTTTTGCTCGCCGACATTCTGTTTTTGATGTTGTTTCCGTGCTTGTTTGGGTGTTTTGGAAGTCTTTTGTGTTTCACTTTCTCAGACATTGAATTTTGATTTCAAATTAAGACTAGATTTCTCATTGTAATTTAAGTATTTTTTTCTTTCAACAGAATTATTGATTTTCTTGAAAAACTGTATACGGAATTGTAAGTTGAAAAATCTAAATGCTGACATTTCAAATTTGCAATGTGAAAATTCAAAATGAAAAGGGCAAGTTGTTTCATTTTGGTTTGTGCTTGTTTTTCAATGTATCTTTGTTATTTTTTTGGTGAAATTACACAATAATACCATAAGTTTTAGCATGTTACGGTTTAGTGCCTGTGATGATCTTAGTTGGGCTGGTCTAGTTCTTCATGAGTTTATGTATTTTTTATGTCTCCTGCTAGTTTCTTGGTGTGGAGTGGTTCGGGTCAGGATGAAAAAATACTGAAAATGATAGAAATATTCAGAATTTCAGATAAAATTTGCAGGAGAAATCAAGTCCGATTTATTATGGGAAATCTGGTCCCCTTTGTTTGGGGTGGTATGGGTGTTGGCGTGTTGCATTCCTCAATCAAAGCAACACTTCTAAGTTGGCATTGTGGATGGAGAGAAGGAGAGAAATAGGAGTTTTGAAGTGTTGAGTTATCAGATAAAGAATTTAAATCCTGGTTTCTGTGTAACATTTTAGAGTGGACCCGAAGGGGGACCTAGGGCTAGGTTTGGGTCCATGTCCATGTTTGATTTTGTTGGTTGGTTAGGCATAGGGAGCACTTTTTGTTCACTCTTTCTTTCTTTCTTTCTTTATTTTTTTTTTAAAATTTTATTTGAAACCCAATTGTGTGTTTTGTGTGTGGTGTTGGCGCTTATTAATTTATTGATCTTTTTTCTGTCAAAAAGAAAAAATCAAAATTGTTTATATTTTAACCTCTCACTTTTTCTTTGACAATTTTGTCTTAATAGAGTTTTTTTTTTTATTCCCCTTTTCATTTTTATTAACATTATATATTTTATATAGGAGATATGCTTGAAGGGAGATAAATAAAATTTATATATTTCTTGTGCATAAATATTTATAAGTTAAAAAGTGGCTTATTGGTGGAGTCCTCACCTTAGCACTTGGGAGCAAACTTTTCAGTGGGCTGACTTTTTTCAACTGAATTTGGAGATTGCCCTCAAAGCTTATTCTTATATAGGTCTTTCTTGCCTAATGAATTTTTGGTCATTGCTTTGGTAATGTTTCTGAATTAATTCAAGAAGAGAATATTGAGCAAACCAAGATGGGAAACCAATACACATAACATGTACAAAAGAACAGTCCATAAATTTAGGAATCAAGAATATTAAATGAAATGGTTAATGTATCTTCTATTGAAGTTCTCTTAGCATTAGAACAAGAAAAAAGGGGGAAAAGGGTGAAAAAACTTCATGGGAACTTCTTTGGAGAAAGAATGATACTTGTTTCATATGCTTATCTATGATACTCCTCATGGTTGGATTCCGAAAGGAAACAACTTGAAACCTTCTTCCCTTCATTATTGACTATCCTACCACCTTTCATCCACTAACAATGTATGCAGTTGGTGGCAAGGGTGACAATATGTGCAGGTCGGTCATGTTTAGTAGTGTCAAGACTCAAACACTTGGCTAAATAGGTCAAGCAAAGCATGACATGAATTATAATTAGGTTACACATAGGAACCTAAACATGACCTTATTATTAACAAGTAATACTTTGTGTTGTCCATTTAATAATTAAGTCCTATTTTGCCCTTGAGGCCTGGCTCTTGATCAAGAAAAGCATGACATGAATTATAATGTGACGAAGCAGGAATGGTTTGTGCAATGGCTTACAACCCTATATAGTGCCTGGATGAGACAAGGTAAGGATCCTCCCATACACTGGGTAGCTGTAAAGAAATATGTTAAAGTGAAAGGTAAATTGTAACATGCGAACAGACTCTTAAAGGCCGAGTTGAGTTACGGTCTTATAGCCAATAATTAGGAATTAATATCGTGTTGGCCTTGTGCAATTCGGGAGGCCCAGCTACCCACCCTTGGACGAATCCTATTAAAAGCCACTTTGGTCGGTACTGATACTCAGCTTTGACTGAAAGAATGCCCAAAATTCGGGATATAGGTAAAACTGTCAATATTTTGTTGATATATCTGAAATTCTGCAGTAATTTCAATTGGATCATATTTAATATATAGTTTTTTTAATAAAAAGATCTGGTGCATTTAGAAAGTCAAAATTAAATAGTTTGGCTTTTACTGTCCAATGTATTTTAAAAAAAAAAAAAAAATTCAGTAATAAATTATGAAAAAAATTTAAAAAACAAATCCTACCTTAGAATGACATCATGTTTTGATATAACATCCATTGCCGTTCTGGTAGGAAAAAGGAATTTCCTTGATCCATTCTAAATGGTCATTTAGGACTGGTATTTTGGCCCCATTTCTTCCTGTCTATCTGCCTATTTTTGAAATTTCGTCATGTTTTCTTTTTTCAATTAATGCTTAGGAGTGCGTTAAATACTCAAAATTCTACCGTCTCTCATCTTCCTCACTCTTTCCCCGTATTTTCTCATCTAGAACTCTACTGCCCCACTATGTGAAATCAATGGTGATAGCCTATTTTCTCCTTTGGAGAAAGAAATGTTAAAAATATTGAATGACGGATGATATAATTCTTGTTTCAGAATTCTAAGAATCTAAGTTTATTACCTTATTCAGAATTCAAGGAGTGAGGAGTCAGCGGTTATCCCTGTTCTGGTAGTCTACATATAATACATCAGAATCTTCAAGGTGACTACACAAAAGTTCATAGACGGCCTGATTTTATTCCTCTTTTTTCCTCCGTAAGAATCTTCAGGGCATTATTATTCAACCCTCTGTTATGCTTTATATGGGTGACTTGTTTACTTTCCAAAAAGTAGTCTGAAAAGAGAAAAATAATGTTGTGTTCTTGGTTGGAAAAGAAGGAACCTTCCAATGCACAGGTCTTAAAAGTTAATTTTGTGATGACTTGGTAGTCATCACTTTCCAAGTAAATGGTCAGAAAATTAGTTGTTGCGTAGCAGAATTAATTTTGGCCCCATTTCTTACTGTCCATCTGCCTAATTATGAAATTAATTTCATCATGTTTTCCTTTTTGAATTAATGCTTAGGAGTGTAGTCATGACTTGGTATTTTCCTCTCTGATTAGAAAGAGAGTATGATTGGGACTTGGACATGAAGGGCGGTCCACAATCACCCCTCTGTCATTTTCCTTACTCTTTCCCCATTATATGAATTCATGCCTCCTTTATTGCCCCACTATGTGAAATCGTTGGTGATAGCCTATTTTCTCCTTTGGAGAAAGAAATGTTGGAAATAATGAATGAAATCAATGACATTCAGTGAATAATATAATGTCTCCTTCAGAATTCTAAGAATCTAAGTTTATTACCTCGTCCACACTTAAGGACCAAGGAGTCAACAGTTATCTCTGTTGTGGTAGTCTATATATAGGACATCAGAATTTTCAAGGTGATTACACAAAATTTAGTAGACAGCCTCATTTTCTTCCTCTTTTTTCCTCTGTCGGTAATAGCGTCAAGCATATCTTCAGTTCGTTGGAGTGACTATTAAGTGTTTTGATATTTTTGGTTCAATCAAGAAAGAGAAATGGCTTCTAGAGCCAAAAAAAAAAGGACCATATCTCCCTGCCACTCTATTTTGGCTAATTTATTTAATCTGCACAAGAAGATTTATCGCTATTTTCATCTTCGCTAAACAAACGGAAAATTTTGAAACCAGTGATACTGACACTATGTCTTCTTGTAGGGTTGCTTCGTGGTACCTTAGTAAGTTAAGTTTCCATAGTAAGAATGAAGCTATTATTCTTTTCTTTAACACTACAATGCTTGATTTTTTCAACTGATCATGAAATTTCACAATGTTTCTTCGAACTTTTCTAATAAATGGCCTGCTTCATCATTTTGTATGCTTATTATTAACCTTCCATGACACTCTCTTAAAGTTCATTAATTAACATGAAAAACACTTAGCTCCCATCACATTGCCAAGGAAGTACAACTAATTCTTGGATCCTTGAGGTGCAAGACACACTTAAGGCCCATGCTTTTTTATGTGCGCTCCATGCACCTCATCTTACATATATATTTGTTCACATATACCAAAATTTTACAATCTTTTATCATCAAATATCATATAAAATTTAAATCTAATCAATAAATGGGAGGTTATTTTCCTATTTCTTTTCACAATTTTCTCACAATTTGTTAACCATTTAATTGGGGTTTTTTCTAGCTTCTATCATTTATATGAATACGCTGGTTGGGAGGCTTAGGGTTTTTTTAGTTGAAACTACCAAACTGGGCAGAAATCGAGGTCTGAATGTTATAAACTTGAAAACACACATTAGGGCCAAAACGACATCGTTTTTGCCTTTATAGGACCAAAATGGTATTGATTTCATGCCCAATGTCTTTTGTTTTTTCAACTTAGTGAACACCTCAAAACGAAGTCATTTTGATGGGGGTTTCTTTAAAAAATTGTATAAGACTCAAAACAACATCATTTTGATATGTGACAAAAAAAAGGGTAAAGGTGCATAAAACCCCTTGTTTTTTTACCAAATATCCCTCTTATACCTTGAAATTTTTTTTAGGTCCAAAGAAGCCTGTCATTTATTCCTGTAGCTCATACTTGTTATTGTCGCACCATTAATGCCAAAGAAACAAACGACGCTAAAATGACCTTTAATTCGATGACGCGGCATCCACGTGACAATGGACCCTGGCTTCCTCATCTTCTCTTCCCTCCTCCTCCCCTCATCAAACCCGTTAGTTGGACCCAACTCCCCACTTGCACCCCCAACCAACCTTAGCACTCGATTAAGCCTTCTTTTTCTAATAAAAAAATTTCTTTTTTAAATCGCACTTATTAAAATTTTATTTTAGTTTTAAAATCTATTAAATAAAATTTCAAAATTTATTTTTTAAAATATTAATAAATTATTCATTTTTTAAATATGCTAAATAGAAAATCAAATTTTATTTTTAAAATATAAATAAATTATTCATTATTTCATTTTTTAAATATTTTAATTTTATGTCTAGTTATTTCATTAAAATAAATTCGATTTTAATTAAAATATTTAATATCTTAAATATAAATATTAGTTTTATAGTAATCAATAATATAATAAATAAATATTAACATTTTAAATTATATTTTAAAATAAATTGTATTTTTTTAAACTCAGATATTTTTTATTTATCAAAATTTGTATTAACTTAATACATTAAAATAGATTGATTTTTGAATAAAAAATATTAAATATTAAAACTCATCCATTTGAAATAATATTTAATATTAACATATCCATATTTTAAAATTTTATATTAACATATCCATTTAAATAAAAATATTAAATATTAAAGCTCATCCATTTAAAATAGACTCAGTTTTAAAATAAAAAAATATTGTGTCCTCATCCATTTGAAATTATATTTATTATTAAAATATTATTTCAAACTCATCTATTTGATTTTTTATTTAGTAGATTTAAAATACCAAATAATTTATTTATATTTAAAAAAATAAAATTTGAATTTTTATTTAATATATTTTAAAAATTAAGTGTTAAAAAAAGAAAATTAAAAAAAAAATGGTTTGGGGGAGGTTGGGTTCAACTAGTGGGGTTGGGTGAGGGAGAGGGAGGAGAGAAGAGATAAAGGAAGAGAGAGGAAAGAGAAGAGATGAGGGAAGAGAGAGGAGAGTGGGTCCCACAATGACATGTGGACACTACGTCAGCAATTAACGACCATTTTAACATCGTTTTACCTCTTTAACATTATTAATTACAACAAGAAAGGGCTTAAGTAGGCTACGAGAGTCAACAACATGAGTCTCTTTGGACTTAAAAAAAAAATTGAAAGTGTAAGTGAGATATTTGGTAAAACATTAAGGGTTTTTTTTAACCATTACCAAAATTGACGTTGTTTTGATGTGACTAAAAGCAACTTTGAAGCCAACGAAGATAATATTTGTGACTGGAAAAAAAAATTAGCGCTTCTCTCCAACCTCGACGCTGGAGAAGGAGAAGAAGACCAATAAACAACCAAAATTTCCAAAATCGCTGAAATTTACTGAAGGTTGACCAATAAAGTACCAAAATTGAAGGAAATTGCAAAAGGCGTGCTTAGGGAGAGCCTTACATCACCTTACCAAAGGGTAGTCGCCTCGACTCAAGTGAGGCGCCAAGAGCTTGTATAGCGTCCTCACACCTAAGTGCACCTTTCACAACTATGATTCTATCATAAAAATATTAATACAACAAGTTTGGGATTCAAACCATAGAAAGATGGCTTCAACCTGCTGTAATGTTAGATGAAACAAAGTCCAAATGAATAGCCACAAGCACCGAGCTTCAGAACGCCTTCCCTACCGTAGGAGGTGGGACACCACGTAGCCGAGATCCGTTAACCTAATTTTCTCCGTCATTATCGGGAGACTATTTTAAACATAGATCCATAATTGATACAAACTTTGTTTCAAAAAGTCCTAATTATGAAAATTCGACTGGCGCATCATAACCTTATAAAACAACCACTATGGCAGATTAAAATGTCCAATACAAATGCCAGCGCCTCTTCTAACAACTTGTCTTCTTACAAGTTTTGCTATAACAAAATATTACATTTTTATTTTCTATTACAAAAAAAATATGGGGCAGCGGACCCACATAAAGAAGCACCTAATGTTGTGTTGGCTTTGTCGGGTGCGAGTTGTCTCTGACAACTTCTTCAGAACCTATATGGATGAAACACCCGTGCTAAGCATATAGCTTAGTGGGAAGAACAAGAATACATATATAACATGTATAACAACTTACATTAATCCTCAATTTCAGTATATAAGCACAAATAATTATTTCCACATATCATATTATTCATTTTTCCCATAGGAGTACTTATCAGAATTTCATAACAGGAGATACCTGTAGGTACACTACAGTACAAAACAAAGATAAGCCTTAGCATCCGAGCTGATTACATTTGTGTTCCTATTGTTCATTATTCAGATTCACATCATATAAGTATTTGTCTTCATAGAGTAGTAACAATGCATTTGCGACGCAAAGACAATAAAAATTCGGCGTACCGGTACGCATCAAACATAAGTGCCGGACCACTAATGTGACGTGCCTACAACACGAAACAGGTGTGTTATAGCACTATGCAGGAGTGACGTAGCACTATGCAGGAGTACTATAGCACTAAACAGACGTGCCTGTCACACGAAACAGAAGTGCTGGGTAGCATTAGACAGGAGTGCCGAAGCACTAAACAAACGTGCCTATCAATTCAATATCCAGTCTTAGGCAAACACACAATTATATGTGTTTCAGAGCACTTTATTCCGGTCTTAATAACATTCATATGTTTATGTAAACCAAATGCAAAGATTCATACTCAAGTCCTACCGATTACACTAATCTCCCCTATTTGTTTAAGTTTTGTAGGAATAGAAAGAAAAACAGGCAAAGAAGAGGCAAGAAATTAAAGTCTCGCCTCGAAATACATCTCACGAGGTGGTTCACCCAGCGGCGCATCTTCGCCTGTGTGAAGACAGTGTGGCTCAAGAGATGGTCTCACAAGCCGCCAGCGTAATTGCATTCCTCGCCATGCAAGGCTCCCTACACCTAGGCGGCGGGCTCCAAGCCAATGCAAAGGGCAATTTTCCCTTTTTCACCATATAAATTTCAAACCCAAAAACAAAACCAGATCATAACAAACATCAAACCCAACTCAAACTAACAGAAATACATTTATGGGGAGAGTTAGGGTTTTTCCAAACACAACTTAGACAAGGAGGGAGTTAGGATAGTTTCCTAACCTTGATTTTCTTGAACTTTAAGACAAAGCTTTCCTTTTATTCACTTGAACAAGTAGAGCTCTAAGCAAATGGAGTAAAAGCAAACCAAAAGTTGGTTCTTCTCCCCACAACCCAATGCCTAGCTCTAAAGCTAAAAATGAAGAATTCATCTTCTAAAAGACAATTTGTTTTCTAAAGGGATTTGGCTCACATTCTTAGCCCTCCCTTGCTATTTAGTCCACCCTCTTTATTCAATTTTCAAATCAACTTATCAAAAGTCTACCTTAACATATAATCTTCCTGTTTTATGACTTTGGGTCCTTAATTGGCAATTTTACCAATTTACCCTTAACTCTTTAATAATTCAAGTTATATTCTTTTTCTCACTTAGCATTTAAATTTGTGAAAAATATAAATTTGACTTATATTATACCCTAACATGTCCTAAAACTACGTAGAATTGCATAAGCATACCATGTTAAAGAGTTGAAATGGTGACAGGAAAGTGAGGTCTGTCTGAGTCCCATTAGAAATAGATTTTGTAATACAAAGTGAATATAAGGTTAAAAATCTAATGATAGGAGCGTGCCTCAATTGAATAAAGCTTTATCCTAAATTCTAGGGTTATTTAGATCTACACCTACTACTTCCCAACTCAAACAAAATTGCACATCTCTCACTCTTCTCAGCCTCCTCCATTTGGTTCTTTATAAAAAAAGATATAAATGAATAGCATGCCATATTACTTTCTACCCCTACAAAACACTGTAAACAAATAGGCATTCAAGACCAGCATCCCCAATAAACCATCAACTAGAAAGATTCTCATGTTAAAAATTAATGCTAGAAGAAGCATAAAACTGAAAATAGAGAAATAAGAGATTATGCCATTATGGTTTTTCCAACAACCGAAATTGAAGAAATAAGAAACACATATTTTTTGTGGCAATAGACAAAAATGCTATTATATTACTTGCATAATTGTTACACACGTTCTCATGTTGAAATTTGGTTTTGGTTATAATCCAATTATTTCTTATTAGGGATACTGACACTAAGGCCGAAGAAAATAGAGGTTGTGTAAGTATCATTCTTTGAACCTGCTCAACTAGCTTAAGTCTGCAAATTCCAACTATGGATATGACCACGAAAAGATGAAGATGCAAAACCACTTTTGATTTTAATTTCATTATATTCATCCATTGGTTCAGCAAAGAGATTCATTTTATTATGTTGTTTCTGGCTTTTCAGCTCTTGTAACCCGATCGATCTTTGGGAATTTAATTTTGCAGAAACTTAAGTTTCCTTAGTAAGAATGTGAAGCTATTCTTCTTTTCTTTAACACTATAATGTTTGATTTTTCACCCAATCATGAAATTTGACACAAGATCCTGAACTTTTTCTAATAAATGGCCGGCTCTATCATTTTTTATGCTTATTATTAACCTTCACATGAAAAACACTTAGCTTCCATCATATCACCAAGGAATTACAACAGGAATTTCATTCTTCACCGTCCTAGAAAATCCACAACTTTCACCTTGATAGAAAAAGTTTGTGAAGAAGACCTGGACTGTTTTGGTTAAATCCATTGCTTGATTAACTAGTGTGGGTGATGGTGGTGGCGACTGGGCCAGCCAAGGTGGTGATTGGTGGAAATAAACAAGAAGGATGACGATCCCTATTATTAATAAGAAGCCAACTGATATCCAATCCTCTTTAGCTTCCTCGCAAATCCAAGGCTCCTTGTTATCATGCTCCTATAGCTTCGAAGCTGGTGGTAGGTCTTCAGGACATGACACACGAATTTGGTAGCCACACAACCCGCTGTTGTTAGCATAGAAGTTTGGATCCACCATGGTATTCATTTGGCCACCGATTGGAATTTGACCGGTCAGTTGATTGTTACTCACATCCAAAGTAGTAAGTTGTTAAAGCTTTGTGAAGGTGGTAGGAATGGGACCAGAGAGTTTGTTGTGGGATAAGTTCAAACCCTCTAAATTTTGTAAATCTCCTAAGCTTGCTGGTATTTTTCCAAAGACTTTGTTATAATAGAGGTTGAGCATCTTAAGAGCCTTAAGAGCGCCTAGCGAGGCTAGGATTTCACTAGATAGTTGGTTATTAGACAAGTCTAACAAGAAACACATGTCAATGTTGTGACTTGGAAGACCTTGTTTAGACTTCTTCCAATTCATTATCAGCGCATTTACTGCAATATTCTCGGAATCAAACCTTGATATAAGAGCATTAACAACGGTGAGTGATGGCAAATATGGTGCCCCAAACATTCCTATGAGATTAGCAAACTCTATGGGGATTTCTCCAGTGAGATTGTTGCTTGAGAGATCAAGAATATGGAGATTTTTGAGGTTGGAAATAATTTTAGGGATTGAACCTTGAAGGGATTTGTTCCTCAGGTTTAGAACTCATAGATTGGAGATTTGGAGAAGGAATTTGGGTAATTCACCAAAAATATCGTTGTCCTAGAGTTCGAGACGTTCAAGATTTCTCAACTTAGTCAGGTTGGAAGGTAAGGCCCTAAAAAACTTGTTACCACCCAATGCAAACATTTCAAGGTCTATAGGAAAGGTGGTTGGAACCTCTCCTAAGAATTGGTTAGATGAGAAATCGGCGTACAACAGATTCACTAGACGATAAAAAACTGGGAAAATGTTGCTAGAAAGTTGTTAGGAGTACTTTAGGTTAGCATTATTTAGTTCAAAATATAGCATAAATCATGATTTTGATGCTAACTAAGCACTCCTCTTAGTTATTTTCATGTCTAACCCCCTACAACTATGCATTTTCCAGAAATGAAGAAAAGAATATAAGAAGCAAGTAAAATGGTGAAGAAATAAGGAAGATAGGCTGAAAAAAAAGACCACGATCGTGACCGCAAATGATTAAAGCCATGACTTGGAACAGCCACGGTCGTGACCGTGCAGCAAAAGAAGACCACCTCTGTAGATGATATCTCGGTAAGGTCGCGACAGTAAGACTGTGTGGAATCAAGCCCTCGACAAGATCGCACCTGTGTCACACCAGAAGACCCCTCGCGCATTGTGAATCATGCTCTTAGTGAGGTCGCGACCCTGAAGCTATCCTATTGAAACCGTGGAAACTAATCTCGGGTAAGGTTGCTACCAAGTCACTACGCCTCTCGACCGCGCAACGCAACCTAGTTATGTTTTCCATTTTTGGGCCCATTTTGGCCTAGTTTTTGAGGTTTATGTATATGACATTCTTCTTTTGGATTTAGGGTTTTCAAAAATTCATAGAGAGAGGCTCTCCTTTAGAGTTCCTTCTCTCTTGAGAGTTTTGTTCCACCTTTAGGTTTAGTTTTCCAGTTTTATTAGATCCAACTTTGTTTTGTGAGATTTTCTGGTTGTAATTGAAGGCTACCGCGAAATACAACTGCAGATCAAGTATTTCAGCTTAGAGTTGGGATTTACAATCATTCAAGGCTTATTGCTCTATTTTTTATTTCAAATCTTTTTCTCTTCTATAATTTCTGTAATTTCATGTTTATCTTATATATGAATTTGTGGATCTTGATAGCTGAAATGTTAGGCTAAATATCTATAGGGTTGATTATCAAATGTGGTGTTAATGTTTGTCTAATCTTTAATTAATTGGTTGGTATATGCTTGATTTTTTGTATTTAGTGTTAGATATATGGATGATTATGGTTTTAATTGATTAAACCTTGCTGAGAATTAGATCTTCAATCCTTTTTACAAGGGTATTCTTGGTGACGCGGGAACTAAGCCCTTAAATCTAGCTCTAATTCTCTTAAGGTGAGATTTAATCACTTCGAATGCTAAATAACCTAGTTAAAGAGACCTAGGAAATTAGAAAAGTCTAGTACTTGGTGGATTTCACTAGGAAGGGACATTAAGTATAATAAGCAAGGATTGCAAAAACGTAACAATGACCAATCTGAGCTTAGTCCGGGCTGCTTTATTGCAAGAACGTAATAGTGCCCAATAGAGCACCTTAGGAAAAATGTTGTTGAAAAGTATTGTATTAGCAACCTAGAAGGACGTAAGTATGAATAGGAAGCTAATACAAGAAAACACAAGGGGGAACACGAGAGTGGGATCTTTGTACTAATTGCTAGGACCAATTCAAGTCATACATCAACCAATCCGGGCTTTAAAAAGGCAAGACACGCAACATCACAGAGGGTAATCAACCCTAATTCTCTACAAGTCATTTTTTTGGTTTCTTAGTTGCCTATTCAGATTCTCATAGGACATTAATTGTTTTTGTTTAGTTTTATTTTAGATTAGTTTGGTAATTTCACAATCAAATCATTTAGAAGCTCAAATAGTGAATTAATCAAGAAGTCGGGGTACTCAATCCCCCTTGAAAACCTATAATCCTCGTGGGAACGATAATTGGTTCGTAATTGATAACCACTTTTATTACTTGAGACTCGTGCACTTGAGGGTTTAGGCTGTTTTAATTTTATAGCATTTTGGCATAAGCCGAAAAATGGCCTAACAAAAGTCTATTACGAGACAGATGCAAGAGTTGAAGGTTGAAAATTTGGGAGATGGAGTGAGGAATAGGTCCATAAAAGTTGTTCCAATCCAACATCAGAATGCTGATAAACTTTGCATCTCCAATGTTCTCCAGTAATTCACTAGAAAAATTGTTATGGGAGAGAGAGAAAGGATGAATAATCCTAGAGATCCAAAGAGAGTAGGTGGAAGGGAAAAAAAATCTAGAAAAAAAAAAGTCGTTTGGGTAGAAATCTATTATGGAATTTCTCCTTGTTGATCACAAGATTTGAGAGATAATTCTGACAACGTACACTTGGGTACTATCTTCATATTGTTATTCCAAGTAAGATTGTTTCCTCCAAGATGTAAAGACAGAAAGTCTTTGAAATCAAACAACCATAATGGAATTTCTCCAATGACCAGGTTTCCATCCAAATCGAGTGAATCCAACTTAATTAGTTTTTGCATCGAAGCAGGGATTCAACTAGTCAACTTGTTATTCCCCAGGGTTATAAATCAAGAAAGCTTTGAACAAACAAAATATAAATTCAAGAACACAAAGATAAAGAAATCAACATATAGGTGCATGTGGGTTTTAACGTGGTTCGGCCAATAATGTCTTCATCCACGAATGAGAGAGAATCTTCTACTCATGAAAACACAAGGTATCAGATTAAATATCAACATATTAAGAAAAACCACAAAATTACAAAACCTTAGGATGCCCGCACTACAGAGAAAATACATCACCAAACTCCCAATCTTTCAAACCCTTACTCATCTCTACACACACAAAATCTCTTCATAACTTTTTTCCTCTCGACTCCATAATATTTATAGATATTCCTAAATCTCTCCTTATTCTAGCAGGAAACATAATATTACAATAATATAACAACTAGGAATTATCCTATAAAATATTCTTTATAGAAAGGAATTAATATTAAATAGGAATTTGAGACATATTCTAACAATCTCTACCTTGGATCAAATTCCATAACATCTTGATAAGAGAGTAATCGACTCCACTTTGAACAGAAATTTATTTTATCTTCATCTGCAGGTCAGAATCTTTTGTTCTTCCAAAGATCTTTAATTTCAAGCTCGATACCATTTGGTATAAATCACGAAAGCTTTGAAGCATGAAAATATAAATTCAAGAACACAAAGATAAAGAAATCAACATATAGGTGTACGAGGGTTTTAACATAGTTCAGCCAATAATGCCTACATCCACGGAGATAAGAGAGAATCTTTTCACTAGTATGAAAACACAGAGTACAAGATTGGAGCATCAATCGTGACATACGATTAGGAAAATCACAAATGAAAAAACCTTAAGATGCCCATAATACCGAGAAAATACCTCACAAAACTCTCAATCTCTCAAACCCTTACATCTCCTCATACACCAAATCTCTTTCATAACTTTTTCTCCTCGTGACTCATAATATTTATAGGGATATATCTAAAAGTTTTCCTTATTCTAGTAGAAAACATAATATTACAATAATATAAGAAGGAATTATCCTATAAAATATTCTTTACAAAAATGAATTATTATTAAATAGGAATTTGAGATATATTCTAACACCTAATCTTAAAAAGCACATGTCACGGGGAATTTCCATGGACAAAGCTTTGTCTCTCCAATCTAATTGTTCCAACTCCCTCAAATACCAAATGGAAGAGGGAATGGCATTCGACAACTTTTTACTCCTAAGTGACAATTGCTGTAACTTTGTGAGGTTTCCAATTGTTGGTTGCCCTAATGATCAGCTTCTATTGCTCCGACACTACTCTCTGGTAGTGTTTGTTGACGTTGAATGAATAGTAACCATATGTGAACACAAGATATGTGAACAAATTCGTGTGGAAATTCTCAATTGAAAGCAACCTTCTCAATCGAGTCTCTCATTTTTCTCACTTTCACCTCTCCTCTCCGGCTTCTTTCTTCTTCTACGTATGAGATGATCAATTGCCTTCACTTATAGGCAAGCAAAGGAGAAATCTCCTCGAAAAACTTCTATCACTAAGGAAATGGAAGTGCAGAAAGAAAATCAAAAGAAAGTTAGGGGGGACATGCTTTCATGTTTTATGAGCATGTCCTCTCAGGGGAGACAAAATGATGGGTATGGACCCTATCACCGATCTCTTCGGGAGTTCTCCCACGAGACTATTGGAACTCAAATTCAACATCCTCAAGTCTTGAAGAGAGGCTACTTAATTTAGGACTTAAGCCACTCCGAGCTTATTAGGAACCCAAATCAAGATATCAAGATGTCTCAACCGAAAGAGTCGAGGAGGAATGGATCCATTAAACCACCCCAACTAAGGCCGGTGCGCAACTGCTGCTAAGGTGAACCAAGGATACTTTAGGACTTAAGCCACTGAAAGCTGGAATTTGAACATCCGTGTAGTTCTTGGAGATGTCGGGCACCCTCAAACTTCTCGATAAAAAGAGCAAAGGCTGCAAAGAAATTAAGGAATGAGAATCGGGTAAGGACCATCCCATAGACAACAAGAAGTTGAATTTGGAGTTCCATGAATCAAAGGTGTCAAATGAAGAATTAATGGCAGGGATAGAGGACTTGAACTGAAGGAGGGCAAGACCAAGACCAAGACCAAGACCAAGACCAAGACAGATATGGCAGCAAGAAGAAGATAAAGAGGATTAAGATGGATTCAACCATTTTTGGGTTTGTTAATTGTTTCGTTGAAGTAAATGGATGATCATCTATGTAGCTGCAGCTTGTCATAGCATAACATAACATCAAACACATTGCAAAGGAAAGACATGGAATTGAAGTCACATTGTCGTATGTTCAGAGATACTGATCGAGTGAAGGCAAATGATTCTTATGCTTATGTCGAAGTTTTCATTTCCGAGACTGCCCAGAAGGTTTCAACTGTGAACAGTATGGAACTCGCCTACCCATTTATTTATCGTTAATCTTTCATCAAATGGCAACCAATGCCTCGCTTATCGCTTGCCATAAATCTGGTCTTCTTTTCCCCCGAAGTTTATGTCAAAGTAATTCATTTTTTAAAATTACATGACTAGTCTTCTTCCAAAATAATTATCATACTAAATGCTTACATAATTTGAAAAACCGCACAGGAATGCTGCCAAAACAAATGAAAGACTAGTTTAATGATTATTTTCGAGAAAAACTACTCATGTAAATTTTTTTAAAATGAATTACTTCTAATATATCTATTATGACATACAACTGTATTTAGTGTCAAAGTAATTCATCTTTTAATAAAATTACATTAGTAGGTATTCTTTCAAAATAATCACAAACTAGTCTTCCACATGTTTTAAAACTCATAGTTGGTAAATATGCTTAAAATTACCTTAAAATTGTAGTTGGTGAATGTGGTTCTCAAAATATGTGGAAGACTAGTTTAATAATTATTTTGAAAAGAACACTACTCCTGTAATTTTTTTTTTATAAGAAATGGATTACTTTGAAACTAAACTCCTAATTTGAGGCAATACCGAACCGTACGAACTTTCTCGTGAAGGAGAAATATCACTTTAAGCTATTATTATTGGAACCCAATTTGTTTTTATTTATGCTTTTTTTTCCTTTACATTTCCCTAGTAAGTTTTGAAAATATAATCTTAGGTGGCCTTTTTTCTTTTTTCTTTTTACTTAATGATAAATATAACTTTTGTTGTTAATAATGCTTATTAGGATTAAGCATTTAATTGTTTTTTTTTGTAGAAAGTCAATCTTTTATTTTATCTAAATTTTGAGAAAATAAACTTTTAAAAGCATATGATTTATTTAATTAGTTTGGATCATAAAGAATATGATTTTCTCATATTTGAAAATCTAGTTTTTTGTTAATAAAAAAATTAAAAAAAAGAATTAAAAAAAAACCAAAAGTCAAATAGTTTGGCCTTTTCTATTCAACAAATTAATTTTTCCAAAAATTCAATAATAAATCATGAAAAACACCTTAGAGTGGCCTCTTAAGTGATATAACACCCATTACCAAGTTCTTGGTAGGGAAAAAAGGAAATTTCAAGTAAATGGTCATGCTGCTGCTGCGTATCAGAATTTTTTGCCCCATTTCTTCCGGTCCATCTGGCTATTTATGAAATTTCATCTTGCTTTTCTTCAATTAATGCTCGTGAGCGCAAAGCAATATGACTTGGTATTTCTGATTAGAAAGAGAATATTTCATCCCTAAATACTGAAAAATTCTGCCATCTGACCTCCTCTTGCCTCACTATCTGAAATCATTATGATAGCTCATTTTCTCCTTTGAGAAAGACCATTGAAATAAATGAATTAAATTAACGACATTCACTCAAATAATATAATTCTTTCCTCGTAATCTCTAGCACTCCAAAGTTTTTATTACCTCGTCGTAATTCGAGGAGGAGTCAGTTGTTGTCTTTGTGTGGTAGTCTACATAGGACATCAGAATCTTCAAGGTGACTACACAAAAGTTCGTAGACTGCCTGATTTTTTTCCTTTTTTTTCCTTTGTCACTAATAGCGTCAAACATATTTTCAGTTTGTTGGAGTGATTGTAAAGTATTTTGATATTTCTGGTTCAATCGATTTAGAAAAATGGCTTCTAGAGCTAGAAAAAAGAACATATCTCCCTGTCACTCTATTTCATGAAATTTCATTTTGTTTTGCATTGTAGAAATAATTTATCGATATTTCCATCATTGCTTAAAAACAAAGAGAAAAATTTTAAAACCAGAAAATTTTCATATTGTAGGATTGCTTTAAATGCTCCAACTGTGCTGCATATGTGCCATGATAAGAGATAAATAACTTTAAAAACATTAAGGATGGTGTATATTCTTGAGTAAATAGGACCTTTGAAGCTATTATTCTTTTCTTTAACACTATAACGTTTGATTTTTCACCCAATCATGAAATTTTAACTTTTTCTTATAAAATTGTTTCAACATTTAGTTTGTTATTAGGGAGGCTTCGACTTCTTCCAATACTCTATCGGCTCATTTGTTGCAATATTGTCGAAACCAAACCCTGCCCCAAACATTCCTAGAGATTAGCAAACTCTGTGGGGATTTCTTAGTGAGATTGTTGCTTGAGAGATCGAGAATCTGGAGTTTTTTAGGTTGAAATAGTTTTAGGATTGAACCTGAAGGAGTTGTTCGGTTTAGAATCTCCTAGATTGAGTGATTTGGGGAAGGAAGTTTGGTAATTCACCGGAAACATTGACGACAAAGATTTCTAAGCTTAGTCAGGTTGGAAGGCAAGGCCGTAGAAAACTTGTTACCTCCCAATGCAAGAATCTCAATGTCTGTAGGAAAGGTGGTCGACACTTCTCCAGAGAATTGGTTGGAAAAGAAATCCGTAGAAAATTTTCCAGAAAGCCTATTGCGAGATAGATCCATGAGTAGAAGGTCAGAAATTTGGGAGATGGATCGAGGAATAGGTCCAGAAAAGTTGTTCCCGGCCAACATCAGCAAGCTTAGAGCCTTTGCATTTCCAATGTTCTCTGGCAACTCCCCAGAAAAATTATTCTGGGAGAGAGCAAGGATAGATCATCTCTTATAATCGAAGAGAGAAGGTGGAAGAGAACCCAAGAGTTTGTAATCAGATAGACTCATATAATAAACTTGAGTTTCAGCGAGTCACAGTGGAAATGGTCCATGGAGCTCATTCTTGCTTAAATCCAGAATAATAAGAGTAGACTTGGGTATTATCTTGGCATTGTTACCCAAGATATATTGTTTACTCCAAGTCATAAAACGCTGCAAGTCTTTGAAGAACAACTAAACTGGAATTTCTAGTGAGCAGGTTTTCTTCCAAGTCAAGTGAATCCAACTTGTTCAGTTTTTGCATCGAAGTAGGGATTCCACCAATCAACTTGTTATTCCTCATGCTCAGAGAGGACAAGCTGGATAAATTTCCAATGTGAGTGGGGATTTCCATGGAAAAAGAATTGTCGTCAAATCTGGGCGCCTCGTTGGCTAGCGACAAATAAGAGTCTGCACTGTAGCTAATAGTGGATAGTTGATTATAAATTACCGTTTGATAATGCAACTGGAGAAGAGAGGTTATTGGAAGCGTAAATTTATCTATATATAGCTACGATAGAGAGTTATAAAAGCAATGAACATGTGATAACGCGATACTGTGTCAACTGATTTACTAATTATTGCTTTGCAACGACTTAATGAAGTGGCCAAAATCCCACTCAAAACCATGTAAATACACAAGTAGTGTTTCCAAGTGGGATTCTCGAATTTGTTGTAGAAAATGCAATGAAAGAATCTTTCATTTCTATCTGGCAACCCTAGACTTGTTCACATGTTGTTCGATTTTTGGTTCCTCTATATTTTCATAAGACCAAAACAATTAATAAAAACTTAATCACATATCCAACAAATTGCTAAAATAATCATAGATCTATTATTATTTTTTTATTATAATGTTACCAATTAATAATCGCAATTTAAGCACAATTTATTAAATATATAATTTATGATAAATAAAATTAATTATAATAATTTAAGTTTGTCATCTTCTTTTAATTTCTATACAATATAGTTATAAATCATATCATAAAAATTCATTTTGAAATCGAGTTTATTTTTGAGTTGTGATTTATCATATTAAAGAACTAAAATAAATTAAAAATAATATCAATTTAAAAATAAATTTTAAATGTGTATAATTATCACAAATAAATTAAAACAATTTTTTTATTTAAAATAATTAGGTAACATAAATAGTTTATGAAAATAAAATTTTGTTGAGAATTTAAATTTTAAAATATATTTTAAAACATAATTTGTATGTCTATTGCTTTAAAAAATTTAATACTTAGATAATCGTTTTTTGACATAAATTTAAAAATAAAATAGTTACAAAAATCTAATCTAAAAAACATCTTTTTTATTAGTAAGAGTAGAAAATATAAAATAATTTGTCTATGATCAAACAATATTTTTCTATTTTTATTTTCAAGAATAAAAATATTATTCAAAATAATTATCAAATAGGTAATACTAATTATAAAAAAAAAATTATGAAACTAATTTTTCTTACATATCTTTTCCATATAACCAATTTCTTAAAAGATTTAGGTAAATAAGGAAAGAAGGATAAAAATGGAAAATATAATATTTTGTAGGAGCGTTTTAGAAAAAGCTACGATTTGTAGCTTTTTCGAATCATAAGCTTTTTATCTCTAATCAATTAGTTATCAGTGGTTGATTATGTGTGTTTACCAAACATCCTACAAGACCTTATTGGAGGTGAATAAGCTATCAGCTCTCATAGTTCCCCAATCAGCCTAATCAAGTAGGTCCTAATTTCTTCCAACTCCCACATAAGGAAAATGGAAGTGAGAATGACATTCGAGAATTTGTTACTCCTAAGTGACAGTTGAAGCAATCCTTTGGTGAGGTTTCCACCCTTTAGGAGTTCTCCTAGCTATCACGATTGGAACTCAAATTCAACATCCTCAATTCTTGAAGGGAGCCTACTTGAGGACTTAGGCTACCCTGGAGCTTATTAGAACCCATATCAAGATACTGAAGATGTCTCAACTAAAAGAGTTGAAGAGGAATAGATCCCTTGAAGGGATTCCTACTAAGGTCAATATGAACCAAGTTGCTGGAATTTGACCATCTATGAAGTTCTCGGAGATGTCAGCAAATTAGAAGGCTTGGGCCACATGGCTGGAAAAAATTAGAAAGCATGGGCAGTGCCAAAAGGTAAGAAAGATGGAGAGCAATCACAGCACTTGAAGTTGAAGTCGAATTTGAATTTGAAGAAGAACTGCAAGGGACCATATCCATAAACAACAACTAGAAGAACTGAAGTTCCATGAATCCAAGGCGTGAAATGAAATGAAGAATCAATGGCAAGGATGGAGACTTAATTAGTGTATGAGGACTTGGTTTTGGTATTCAGGACAAGACCAAGACCAAGATAGATATGACAGCAAGAAGAGGATTGAGATGGATTCAAGCAGCTAGCAGGTTTTTGTTGGCCATTTTTGGGTTTGTTAATTGTTTTCTTGACGTGAATGGATGAATTTAAAGAGCTAGTTGCTGCAACTTGTCATAGCCTAGCATAATATCATCAAAGTCAATATCAAGCAAAAGTGACATTGGGTTGGCATGTTCGAATAGAGGTTTGACTGAGTGAAGGCGCTGCTACTGCTTATGCTTTATGTCAAGTCTTCGTTTCCCATACCAGGCCAGGAAGGCTTTGACTGTGAACAGTATGTGTTGTACCAGCGAAAACTTTGATGTAGATGATAATAATTCAAAAACAAAAAGATAAAGAAAAACTCACACAAAGATGCATCGGCTGCTAACAATGTCACCTAACCACGCTATATCCACGGATGAAAAAATCTTTCTACTATAGGATATAAAATATTACAGAGGTAAAACAACATACAATTGGGTTCTCGAAACATCCCATGTTTCTCCATTTCTTGTATCCATATCCTAAACCGTGAAATCCTTCGCTCCACCTGGTATCCCCATTCTTCCTCGCATCTCTACATACCCTGCATAGCCTTTACAAGCTCATCTCTCTCATAACTTTTTCCCCCCATGACCAAGAATATTTATAGTTATATTCTTAACTACTTTTCTTATTCTACGTTAAAACATAATATTACATAATAATATAACAACTCTAAGAATTATCCTATAAAATATTATTTACAACAAAGAATTAATACTAATTAGTAGGTTGGAGAATATTCCAACAATCTCCACCTCGATCAAATTCCATCATCACTTCACCTCGACCAAATTCCTTTGTTTCATCTGCACTTAAAATATTTGTTCTTCTAAAGATCTTCACTCAAACTCTAATCCTCCCTTGAACAGATACAACTGAACCTCCTCTAAAACGATCATCCATCCATCCACTCTCTGCACCCCAGGATTTATCTTGGCTTCTATTGCATTCTAGAATACACCTTACATAAAGTACCACCTATCTCGAGAACTTGTTCTTATCTATGACAACTCCTCATCATCATGGAGCAACAACAAGTACATGAAGATCATGAGCACACCGCCTATTCGATAGAGCATAACCATGGATCTGCCACCAACTAATTAGGGCTCACCACCTATGTTCAACATCCGAGGATTCACCCACATGGCCAAGTCTGAACCTTGGCTCTAATACCAATTGTTGTGCCACCGGAAGCTTTGATGTAGATAATAATAATTCAAGAACAAAAAGATCAAGGATAACTCACACAAAGATATAAAAAATTTTAACATGGTTCGGCCAACCATGCCTACATCCACGAATGAGAGAGAATCTTTCCACTATATGATATAAAATATTACATGCAGGAACAAATACGCACTGGCTCCCGAAACATCGCATGCTTTCTCCATTTCAGATTCATACCCCGAATCGCGAAATCCTCGCCTCCACTTGGTATCCTTGTTCTTCCTCGCATCTCTACATACCCTATATAGCCAACCTTTACAAGCTCACCTCTCTCTCATAACTTTTCTCCCTCATGACCCAAAATATTTATAGTAATATTCCTAACTACTTTCCTTATTCTACAAGGAAACCTAATATTACAATAATATAACAACCTAAGAATTATCCTATAAATATTCTTTACAAATAGGAATTAATACTAATTAGGAATTTGAGGCATATTCCAATAGTATGGAACTGCTCAGTCCTTTATATTTACTGTTAGCTTTTATCAATGGCAAACCACCTCACTTAATTCTTTTTGCCATAAATCTTTTGGTCTTTTCCATGAGTTTATTGTCAAAGTAAATCATGTTTTAAAAAAATTACATGACTGGTCTTCTTTCCAAAATAATCATCAAACTAGTCTTCTACATTTTTTGAAAACTACGTTTGGTGAATGCGATTATCAAAACATGTGAACGACTATTTTGATGATTATTTTGAGAGTTTTTTTAAATGAATTGCTTCCACACTAGCGTCCTTGTTTCTATTATGACATGTCAACTCTGGAGTTTAGTATCAAAGTAATTCATTTTTTAAGAATAAATTACATTAGTAGTATTCTTTTCAAAATAATCACCAAACTAGCTAGTCTTTCACATTTTTTGAAAACCGTAATTGGTAAATGTGTTTTTAAAAATTACCTTAAAACAAATAGCTGGTGAATATGGTGTCAAAATATGCTAAGATCAAATGCTGGATTGCTTGAAAATAACGCCTACTCCTATAATTTTTTTTTTTTTTTTTTTTTGTAAAAATGGATTACTTAGAAACTAAACTCACAACCTTAGCGGTGAAACACCCAAACCACGTTACTCAATCCTTCATGAAGAAGAAATATCACTTTTAAGGATATTGTTATCGATAATAATTTTTTGTTTATGTTTTGCTTCTTGCATTTTCCTCAAGTTTTCAAAGGCAAATACAAGGTTAGGTGGTGTTTTTTTTTACTTAATGCTAAATTGCTCTTTTTTTTTGTTAATAGTGCTTATAAAAATTAAGTATTTAATTGTTTTTTAATAAAAAGTCAATCTTTTTATTTTTATTTAAATTTTGAGAAAATAAAAATTTTAAAATACATATGCTTTTTTTTAATTAGCTTGGATCATAAAAAAATGATTTTTTTCATATTTGAAAATCTATTTTTTGTTAATAGAAAACATTACAAAATTTAAAAAATCCAAAAGCCAAATAGTTTGGCCTTTCTATTCAACAAATAGTTTAAAAATCTGTACAAAATCATATGTTAGAAATAAATAAATAAAAACATGTTGAATGCAGAAAGCAAATTGCTTTAGAAAAAAAACACCTTAGACTACTCTAATAAGTGATATAACAATATCACCATTACCAAGTTCTTGAAGGAAAGAAAAAATGAAATCAAGTAAATGGTCATAAAAGTTGTTGTCATCAGAATTATCTGCTTCTGGTCTCATTCTAAATGGAGTGATAGGATTGAATTTTGGCCCTATTTATGAAAAATTCATCCTCGTTTTTTTATTATTATTAGAAAGAGAGTATTATTAAGACTTGTACATGAAGGCGGCCGTAAATCACCCTCTCATTTTCCTAACTCTTCCCAGTATTTTCTCATCTATAAGTCAATGATTAGTCATGCCTCCATTATTGCCCACTATGTGAAATCATTGGTGATAGCCTATTTTCTCTTTTGGAGAAGGAAATGTTGTAAATAGTGAACGAAATTAATGACATTCACTGAATAATATAATTATTCCTTCAAAACTCTAAGATTCCAAGTTTATTACCTCATTCAGAATTCGAGGACTGAGGAGTCAGTGGTTATCTCTGTTATGGTAATCTATATATAAGACATCAAAATCTTCAAGGTGACTACACAAAAGTTCGTATACTGTTTAATTTTCTTCCTCTTTTTTCCTGAGTCGATAATAGCGTCAAACATATCTTTAGTTCGTCAGAGTGACTAAAAAGTGTTTTATATTTCTGGTTTAATTGAATGAGGAAAAATGGTTTCTAGAGCTAACAAAAAATGGACCATATCTTCATGCCCCTCTATTTTATGAAATTTAATTTTGTTGTGCATTGAAGAAATAATTTATGGATATTTCCATCTCTGCATAAAAACATACAAAAAATTTTTGAAACTGTGGGATACCACTATGTCATTTTTGTAGGGTTTCTTTAAATGCTCCAACTATGCTGCATTTTTTCCATGATAAGAGATAAATAACTTTAAAAACATTAAAGATTACACTCTTGAAGTTCATTAATTAACATGAAAAACACTTAACTCCCATCACATCACCAAGGAATTACAATAGGAATTTCATTCTTTACCATCCTAGAAAATCCACAACTTTCACCTTGATAGAAAAAGCTTGTGAAGAAGACCTGGACTGTTTTGGTCAAATCCGTTGCTTGATTAACTGGTGGGGGTGATGGCGGCGACGGTTATTTGAAGGCGATGATGGGTCGAAATAGCCCGCAAGGAAGATGATCCCTATTGTTAATAAGAAGCTAACTAGATATCCAATCCCCACAGCTTTCAGCGAATTCCAAGGCTCCTTCTTGTTATCATGCCCATGTTGCTTTGGAGCCAATGGTAGGTCTTCATGACATGGCACGCGAATTTGGAAGCCGCACAACCCACTATTGTTGGCATAGATGTTTGCATCTGTCATGGTGTTCATTTGGCCACCGACCGGAATTTGGCCTACAAATTACTGTTACTATACTCAAGTGGTGAGTTGTTGAAGCCAGAAGGCGTGTAGAATGGGACCGTGAGAGTTTGTTGTGGATAAGTCCAAACCCTAAATTTTGTAAATCACTGCTTTCTGCTGGTATTTCACCAGAGAGTTTGTTATTATAGAGAGGTTGAGCATCTTAAGAGCCTTAAGAGCGCTTAGCGAGGCTGGGATTTCACTGGATAGTTGGTTATTAGACAAATCTAACAAGAAGTACATTTCTAGGTTGTTACTTGGGAGACCTTGCTTTGACTTCTTCCAATTCACTATTAGCTCATTTACTACAAAATTGTTGAAACCAAACATTGATGATATAAAACTATTAACCAAATTAAGTGATAGATAGAAGCCTCAAACATTCTGTGAGATTAGCAAACTCTCTAGGGATTTCTCCAATGAGATTGTTGCTTGAGATATCGAGAATCTGGAGATGTTTGAGGTTGGAAATAGTTTTAGGGATTGAACCTTGAAGGGAGTTGTTCCTCAAGTTTAGAAACCGTAGATGGGAGATTTGGAGAAGGGGATGTTGCACCACCTGAAATATTGTTGTCCTGAGTTCAAGACGTTGAATATTTATCAGCTTGGTCATAGTTGGAAGGCAAGGCCCTGGAAAACTTATTACCACCCAATGCAAGCAGTCTCTAATGTTTGTAGGAAAGGTGGTTGGAACCTTTCCGAGAATTGGTTGACGAGAAATCAAGGCAGACAACATAATCCCTTTACGGTCAAAACTGGGAAAAATTTCCTGAAAGTCTATTATGGTGACAGATCTAAGAGTAGAAGGTTGGAAATTTGGAGATTGATTGAGGAATAGGTCCAGAAAAAGTTGTTCCGGGTCCAACATCATAATGATGAGAAACTCGATCTCCAATGTTCTCCCGCAACTCCTCAGAAAAATTGTTACTGGATAAAGCAAGGACGGATAATTGTGAAGATCGGAAGAGAGCAGGTGGAAGAGAACCTAAGAGTTTGTTATGAGACAGAATCAAAACAAAAAAATTATATTCAGCGAGCCATTGTGGAAATGGTCCATGGAGCTGATTCTGCTTTAGATCGAGAACAATGATTGCTTGCAGAAATCATTGAATTTCTCCTTGTAGACCACAAAGATTCTGAGAGATAATATTGACAACTTACACTTGGGTACTATTCTCATATTGTTTCCAAGTAAGATTGTTTCCAAGTTGTAAAGCTGCATTCGAAATCGAACAACCAGAATGGAATTTCTCCAGTGAGCAGAGCCTTTCCAAGTCAAGTGAATCCAAACTTGTTCAATTTTTGCATCGAAGAAGGATTCCACCAGTCAACTTGTTCTTCCCAGACTCAGAGATATGTTGATGGATAAATTTCCAATGTGAGTGGGGATTTCCATAGACAAAGCATTGTCGCTCAAATCTAATTCCTCCAACTCCCTCAAATACAAAATCGAAGAGGGAATGCCATTCGAGAATTTGTTACTCTGAAGTGACAGTTGCTGTAACTTAGGAGGTTTCCAATCTCTTCAGGGAGTTCTCCGCTGAGACGATTGTAACTCAACTTCAACATCCTCAAGTCTTGAAGAGAGCCTACTTTAGGACTTAGGCCACCATGGAGTTTATTAGAACCCAAATCAAGATACTGAAGATGTCTCAACTGAAAGAGTTGAGGAGGAATGGATCCATTAAAGTTATTTGAACTAAGATCAAGGTGAACCAAGTTGCTGAGGTTACCAAACCCGAGTGCTGGAATTTGACTATTTATGGGAGTTCGAGTGATGTCAAGCACCCCTCAAACTTCTGATGAAAAAGAGCGGTGCCAGCAAATTAGAAGGCATGAACTGTGCCAAAAGGTTAGAGAGACGAAGAGCAATCACAACACTTGAAGTTGAATTTGAATTTGAAGGAGGACTACAAGTGACGTTATCCCATAGACAACAACTAGAAGAACTGGAGTTCCATGAATCCAAGGTTTGCAATGAAGAATGAATGGCAAGGATGGAGGACTTGAAATGAAGGAGGGCTTGCTTTTGGTATTCAGGACAAGACCAAGATCGATATGGCAGCAAGAAGAAGATGATGAAGAGGATGAAGATGGATTTGAGCAGAAGGCTTGGATTGGCCATGACCATGACTATTGTTGTGTTTGCACTGCTTCCTTGGAAGGAATGACGGATGAATATAAAGCCAATATTTCAAGTGAAATAAGGATACGGATAAGGGGAAGAAGTAACACGTTGTTGGGTTGGATACGGAAAACCTTATCCAACCTAAAATGAATATAAGCCAATGTTTCACTTAATGCTTTTGTGGTCTTGCTCTACCCCAGTTAAGTCCTTACCCCTCTTACTCATTGTTGAAACAAAGAATTATCATTGAACAGTGTTTTGGTGGTTGTTCTCTGGCCACCCAAATTCACATCATCTACAGTTTGAAAGGTTCATGTTGGAGGTTAAGCGTAAACACAATAAAGAAGTATCTTTTGATATTTCAATTTGACTTAGACCAAGTCTTTCAGCAAAGTCATTTGAATTGATTTTTTAAATATTAAATAATTGATTTATTCAATTTTTGAATTAAATTTAATTCAAATTTTATTTCCTTTTAAATAGCTTCTAACTAAGTCATTCTCTATGAGGAAATGATTTGACAAATTTATTTGGTTAATTATTTTAATAATTTTATTTTACCTTTTCTCTCACATTTTTTGGAAAGATCCGTTTGAGGTGATCACCTATAAATAGGTGCCCCCTCCTCCCTTGTTTTTACACCTTCTACTTTGAGATCTTTCACTCTCAAGCTCTCTCCTCTTTGTATTGTTCAAATGCTTCTAAGCACTCTCACTTTGAAGTGCTTTCAAACACTCATCTCTCTCTCAAGTGCTCCCAAGCACTCTCTCTAATTTTCAAGTGTTTTCATACCAAGCACATTTCTTTGGAGGAATATCATTGTTCGAGTTGTACTGTATCTTATCATGGGAGTGCACTAAAATGAGATCTAGTTGTTGAATCCTGGAGGTAGAGCGTCGGTTTCCTACTGCACCAAGGTTAAAAACCGGATGAGGGTGAATCTACTTTAAGGACAGTGCTATTGCATACCCCAATCATCCAATCAGATAAGTCATCTTACCTCAATTGTTCCTTGTTTGAGTTTTTTGGGTTCAAGGCAATAGGTGGTAACTTGTTAGTACATGTCTAAGAAAAGCTTGTCAACAAGAAGATAAGAGCTTAAAGCAAGTGAGGTTTAGCAGATCTTTGTGATGAAAAAAAAAATGTTGTGTTTTTGGTAGAAAAAAATAAAAGAACCTTCCAATGTATAGGGTCATTAAAGTTAATTTTGTATCTGAATTATCTGATTCCTACGGTGAATCTACAAGGAAAAAAAATGACTTTCTTGATGTGAAATTTTGACCCCATCTAAGCTTCCTATGAAATTTCATCACTTCTCAATCTCAAATGAAGCCACACATCATGCAAACATTCGCCAAATACCCACAAGCAATAAGATTAAATGAAATACTCTATATATATGCGAAAATAATACATTAATCAATAGCAATTAGGAGAAATCTATACATTCGTGTCTATGGCTACATCTAAACCCTAAGAAACAAACTAAAACATTTCTAAGGAAAATACAACCATTAAAAGAGGGGAAAACACAAAGGGGAAGAAAAGATAAACAAGTCTGAGTGAAAGCCCCATCTGCTCCTCCTTCATTTCCTTCTTCTTCGAGCCTTTCTTCCCCAAAGATTTGTGTGCTCTAGGGTGTTTCCACCCTAAGAGTTCTCTTTTGGAACAAAGAGACCCCCCTCAAAATGCCCAAATTTTGTTCTTTTAATGGCCAACCCAAGAGAGGAAGAGGAGATGGGCTTCAGCAAATGTTAGGCCTCAACATCCGCGCTACAACGTGGTTAATCTACACCGCAACGTCAAAATTTCACACCCCAATGTCAAGACATAAAGGCATGGTAAGTTCCAGGCATGGCCTAGCGTGAAAACCTCGCCTCAGTTAAGTGAGTCACGCTACAGCGTGAGCACTATTTCCAGGCTTGCAATGTTTCTTCGCTTCCCGATACCGTAACCTTTCTCGTCTGGACTCCAAATTCAACAATCTTGGTGTGTTCACGGAAAGCTCTTTGAAGTCTACATATGGATATGACAAGAGATAACACTTTAGAGTTGATGGTAAATACTGAATCCAGAAAGTGTGCCAACTGGTTAGCTTTTGAACACTATTATCTTCTTCCTTCAACTTCTAAAAGCCACAACTTGATCGTTTGAAGCCCAAGTTAAGTGAATAAAGCCTTTTCAGAAAGCTTATAGTCTATTATCCACCCATATAAATATTGGAGCCATGAGAGGTCATTCTACATCTGAAAAAATCAAAATACAGTAGCTACTATTGAATGTTGAATTTGCTGATTTTTTTACTTCTTTTTGCTCATTTCTGCTTAATTGTTGGCTTAATCACAAAATCGAGAAAATAGAGCATTATGAGACTTATTTATCTCATAAAAATACTAAAAAATAAGCAAAATATAGAAATAAAATGAGAAGTAAGATACTCATCAAACAAGTTGTTGGGTTGGATAAGGTAACCTTACCTTATCCAACCCAAAATGAATATAAGCCAATGTTTCACTTAATGCTTTTCACTCATAGATATTTTGTGGTCTTGTGCTTCCGCAATTAAGTCCTTATCATTGAACAGTGTTTTGGTGGCTAGTTCCTCCTGGCCACCCAAATTAACATCATCTACAGTATAAAAGATCCATTTTGTTAGATAGTTAAGTGTAAACACGAGAAAGAAAAAATATCTTATGATATTTTAATTTGATTTGGTCAAGTCTTTCAACCAAGTCATTTTGATTTGATTTTTTAAATATTAAATCATTGGTTTATTCAATTTGTCAATCAAATCTAATTCACCCTATTTTTAAATAGCTCCTTATTAAGTTATTCTCTACGTGAAATGCTTTGGATAAATTCATTTTGAAGTTAATTATTTTAATAATTTTATTTTACCTTTTCTCTCACATTTTTTGGAAAGATCAGTTGGAGGTCATTTCTAAATAAATGCCCCCTCCTCCCTTGTTTTCACACCTTCTACTTTGAGATCTCTCACTCTCAAGCTCTCTCCTCTCACTTTTGCTCAAGTGCTTCCAAACACTCATCTCACTTTGAAGTGCTTCCAAGCACTCCTCTCTCTCTCAAGTGCTCCCAAGCACTCTCTCTAATTTTCGTGCTTTCATACCGAGCACATTTCCTTGAAAGAATATCATTGTTCGAGTTGTACTATATCTTACCATGGGAGTGCACCTAAGGTGAGATCTGGCTATTGAATTCTGGAGGTAGAGCATTGGTTCCCTATTGCATCAAGGTTACAAACCGGAGGAAGGCGAATCTACTTTAAGGATAGTACTATTGCACACCTTAGCCATCCAATCAAATAAGCTATCTTACCTCAATTGTTCCTTGTTTGGTTTGTTTTGGGCTAAGTCAAATTCTCAATTTTTCTAAAAGCATCTTTATTAAAGATATTAAACACTAAGGCGCAGCGGTAACTTGTTAGTACATGTCTAGGAAAAGTCCCGCCAACAAGCGATGAAAAACAAGATAAAGGGCTTAGCTAACTCGCAGACTGGGAGTTTCATGATAAAATTAACATTACTCCTCTCACTAATGCCATAGTTTCGCTCTTCCACCAAGACATTTATCCGCCGAGATATCATAATGCAATCCGCACAAGTGAACCCTCTTCTACTTCATGTTCATGATGGTGACATCTATGACTTATGCCATTTAGTTTCCATAATATGGAAAAGAAAGAAAAACAATGTTGTGTCTTGGTAGGAAAAAAGTAGTTAATTTTCCAATGTACAGGGTCATTAAAGTTAATTTTGTATCGGAATTATCTGCTTCCTGCGGTGAATCTACTGGGAAAAAAAAAAGACTTTCTTGCTGTGAAAATTTGACCCTCCCACTCCCATGTAAGCTTCCTATGAAATTTCATCTTGTTTCTTCTTTAATAATGCATGAGTGGGTCATGACTTGTATTTCACCCTCTGATTGGAAACTTGTAAGATAAGGACTGGAACATGTTAGCTGTAATATAAACCACTCATATTTTTCTGCTCCATTAGGTCCACAGTAATGGATAATAGGGCTTTCAAAGAATGGCTTTTCCATTTACTGTAGCAGTGCTTAGATGATTGGAAAATCGTCTGATATTCTGAAACGTACTGTGTAATTCAAAATAAAACATTTTTCACAGAGGGATGCAGAATGATACTAAAAATTACTAGTACCATGTGTAGAAGCTTGAGTCTGATAAAGAGGGGCTTTTAAAATTATTCTGTTTCTAAAATTAAATAAATATATTTTTACTAATTTTATTAGAGATGACTCAATTATGTTTTAAAAGGTCCAAGACGCACAAATGTACAAATGCCTCTTGGAACCTTGAGGCGTATACAAGTGTACCATATCTTACATATATTTCTCTATATATACTAAATTAACAATCATTTATCTTCACATCATATAAAATTTTAATCTAATCAATAAGTGGGAGGTTTTTTCTGCTTTTTTCACAATTTGTTGGCTATTTTAGTTGTTTTTTTTTGTTTCTTCTCCTATTCTATATGGATAACACAGTGATTGTGAGGCTTAGGGGTTTTTTCAAGTTGAAACTGCCAAACTGGGCAAAAATGGGGGGCTGAAAGGTTGAAACTCGAAAAAACAGATTCTAGGGTCAAAATGACATCGTTTTAGCCTTTCTACACCAAAATGACATTGATTTGAAGCCCCAATGTCTTTTGTTTTTTTAACTTAGAGAACTACTCAAAACCACGTCGTTTTAATGGAGGTTTCTATAAATAAATGTGCAAGACTCAAAACAACACCGTTTTAATGGGCAAAGTATGGCTTTTTTCCATTTACTGTAGCAGTGCTTATGGATGATTGAAAATCAAGCCTGGGTATTCTGAAACGTGTGTGTCAAAATAAAGCTTTTCTCACAATAGGGATGCAAAATGTGAGGTAGCAATTCGGATGGAAATTTGTAGGTGGTAAGCAATCGAACCCAAAACAACGACAACTCAGCGCTAAATCCGAATTAGACTTGACGAAATGGCATATAAAGAAGGAAAGTAGGTGGGCGAGTGCGAAACAATTTGAGTACCGATTTTTTAAGCCCGATCGATTAAGGCTGGCTGCACTATTTGGTGGAATTTATTAGCCCGATCTTGATCTTAAATTGCCACCTCTAGCATAATGGTACTAAAATTACCGATACCATGTGTAGAAACCAGAGTATATTAAAGAAGGAGCTTTTAAAATTATCCTGTTTTCAAAAAATTAAATAAATTATTTTTACTAGTATTATTAGAGATGATTCATTTAAAAGAGCGAGCGTGTCTAGAGCCCAAGAATAAAGATTATAATTGTGCATACTTTTTATGTAAGGCATACATATCTTACATATATTCTCTCCACATATACTCAAATTTAACAATCATTTATGATCAATATCGTATAAAATTTTAATCTAATCAATAATTGAGGCGTTATTTTCTTTATTTTCTTTACAGAATTAAGTTTAGCTATTTTAATTGGGGTTTTTTTCTTTGCTTCTCCTCCTCTTCTATATGGATAACACAGTGGTTTCGATGCTTAAGGGTTTTTTCAAGTTGAAACTGTCAAAGTTGGCAAAAATGGGGGGTTGAAAGGTTAGAAACTTGAAAAACATATTCTAGGGCCAAAACGGCATCATTTAAGCCTTTCTAGGACCAAAACGGCATTGATTTGAAGCCCCAATGTCTTTTGTTTTTTAAACTTATAGAATTCCTCAAAAATATGTTGATTTGATGGGGGTTTCTTTACAAAAATGTATAAAACACAAAACAACATTGTTTTGATATGTGATGGAAAAAATTGGTAAATGTGCAAAAAAAACCCCTTCGTGTTTTACCAAATATCCCATTTACAAGTTCAACCTTAAACTTTTTTAAGGTCCAAAGAGGCCTCTGTCATTTATTCTCGTAGCTCACTTAAGTCATTTCCGCAACTGATAACATTAAAGAGGCCAAATGACGTTAAAATGGTCATTAATTGTTGAAGTGGCATCCTTGTGACACTATGGGACCTCTCCTCCATCTCTCTTATACTCTCTTCTCCTCCATTGAACCCTCTCATAGTTGGACCGGCCTACCCGACCAAACACCTACCCACACCCTCCTCCCTTAACCAGCCAAGAACCCATGAAGCCTTTTTTTAATTTCTTTTTAAATCTTAATTTTTATTAAAATTTTATTTTAGTTTTTATAATCTACTAAATAAAGTTCAAAATATTTTAAAAATATAAATAAATTATTTGTTATTTTAAATTTACTAAATAGAAAATCAAAATTTATGGGAGTTTCTATGGAGTTTTGATGGGAGTTTCTTTAAAAAAAAAACAAACAAACAAACAAACAAATTTCCCCTTTTGATCTCTATGATTGAAAAAAAAATAGGGCTTCTCTATAACCCCGACGTAGAAGAAGATGATCTACATGATTGAAAAAATTAGGGATTCTATACAGCGTTTTGTTGGAGTTTCTTTATAAAAAAAAAATGTAAGACTTAGATGTCATGTTGGTCCCAAAGAAACCTAAATAGACACCATTTTGATCTCTGTGACTGAAAAAAAATTAGGGCTTCTCTACTACCTTGGCAGAAGAAGGCGTAGTCTCTATGATTGAATAAAATTAGAAGCTCTTTGTGACTGAATATATATATATATATATATATATATATATATATATATATATATATATATATATACTCACTCTATATATATATATATATATATATGACTCAATATGACGTCATTTTTTATATGACAAAGCAACCTTGAAGCTAGAAGAAGATGATCTTTGTGACAAAAAGCAACCTTGAAGCCGAAGAAGATGATCTTTGTGATTGAAAAAAAAGGGGGCTTCTTTGGCCCAGTACGAGAGAAGACCAATAAACAACCAAATTCTTTGAAAATTACAAAGCGCACCTCGAGTCTTTGCTAAATTATTTTGTAAAATCAAGGGTATTTATTGATCAATTATCAAAGGACCCAATAAATACATTACAAAATAATAACTTTATTGAACAAAGAAGCATATCAATTTTATGTGTGTAGAAAACATTCCTGGTATAGATCCGAAATTGTTGGTTGTCATTAGTCTTTCAAATCTGCAAGGAATGAAATCAAAGAAAAGCTATGGTTGAATATAGTTCTTTCTCTTTCTCCTCAAAAGTGTGTGTTACACCACTTGTAAAATTTTAAAAGACTCGTTCACTAATATATGAGCACAAGGGAACAATTGGGCTTTGGTCTAATGGTCTTACCAAAGCAAGGAAGAAGATAGAACTATGGGCCTATAGCCAGTTAATATTAAATCATCTTATAAATTGCCCATAATTAACATGCAATATTACAATTAAAGTTGTAATATGATTATGCTTAGTCCATAATTAATAAATTAATCTAACATTCTCCCACTTGAATGACATAATCATAACTCAAATATTTCTGAGTAGATTCATAGTCATAACAAATCATATACAATTACTTGCAGAAGTGCATAAATTATGCATGTCAAACCAACATAATCAAAATTATAACTCAAATGCTTCAACAAGAGACTTACATAGTCATAACTATTTATATACAATTAATACATTGAGAGGATGCATAAATCATAAATCATACATAATCAAGCAATACTGATCTAGAAGTATTTCAATGACAAGAGTATTGACTCAATGGAAAGAGAAAACATCATTCTATCATTCATCCCAGTCAATGTGTAAAATCATAAGATAATTACAAACGTCAAAATGTGCATGTAATAACGAAAAAACATGAGCTTTCCTTACAAAATACATGAAAAGGCAAAACTCCCACTAAGACAAAGATTGTAGGCTCCTAACAATCTCATGCGGGTGATGTGTTCTTGAAACACACAAATAGGTAAGCCTTTAGTTAGTGGGGTTTGCAGCATCTTTGTGAAGTAGAGGTGTGCTCAAGCTGAAATAAGGGATGCGCTTTATTTTCGCAAAAGAACTTCACATCCAATGTGCTTGGAGGCGAAGAGCTCCTAGTGTTCCTGAACAAGATAGGCAAATTATCAGACAATTTGGAGTGATCTAGAAATGGAGTGAACAACCTCTAAAGCTAAAATGAAGCTCCACAACCATATTGCATGACAAGTAGCCTCATAACACGTCACATACTCGGCCTCCATAGTAGAAGAAGTTGTAAGTGTCTGTTTGACACTTTTCCACGAAACAACTCCTTCAGCCATCATAAAGATATAACCATAAGTGGACTTTTTATCATCCACGCAGCTTGCAAAATTGGAATCACTAAAACCAACCACTTTAAGAGTGCCGAATGCGCGATATGTCCCATGAGATCCTTGGTATCGGAAGATACCTCAGAAAACTTTCTTAATTAAATAAACTATTTGACCAAAATCACTCAAGTACCTACCCAACACGCCAATAACAAAACAAATATCAAGGCGTGTGCATACTTCTGAGCATACGCCAGTGCCCACAGGCGAAGAATATAAGGGACTATGGCGCACCCGACCGGCCCAGGTGTCGACGAGGTTGTCATTTTTATTTTTATAAACTTATAACCTTTAAGCTTGTTCATTCATATAATGTTAAACATTTAACTTGTACTATATGATGCAGTAGCGGATTACAAAATATATACAAGCTCCATATATGGGGAAGTCTATTCAACATTTACAATATTTTGTTTACAAAAACAAAACATATACAAAAATAGACCAAAAGGTCTTTAGTGGGCACCTAGTAGTGTGTTGGCCTTGGTTGCTGATGTGGAGTGTTCGGACTTCTCGTTTTTGCTTCTTTTGTACCTACACGGATGAAACACCCGTGCTAAACATAACAGGTGAGATAATACATATGGATGACCTCTGTAAGGGTCATCACGCTACTATACACATGCATACACATCAACATATCATATCGTTTAAACATGCTTATACATATTTCATATTTACTTATCATACCATGTTTCATTTCTTATCATTTTACACTTTGCTTCATGTTCTTATCCTGATATCTTGTCATCGCATATGATGCTATGCTTCCTCTTATCATATCATTTCATATGTTATATTCGAGTCGTTTGTTTTATGTTTTAAATAACTACATAAACCTTAGAAGTGGATACAGGAAACTATAAGGGCCCGAAGGCGCTGTACTCACTGTGTGAAACAGTGGTCTATAAGGGCCGAGAGCGCTGTATTTATCATTGTCTGAGACAATGACCTGTCCCCATAAGGGCTGAAGGCGTTGTTATCGTGTAAGAGACAATGACCATCATAAAGGCCAGAAAGCTATAATGACAACGGGGCCAATTGATCGATGTACTCAGACTTGTTTTTACAATAGGCATGCCCATCTATCCCTCTACGGGTTCCTAGCGGAGAATCCATGTGTATTTTATGTTCAGTACATATCTCATATTCCTGAATAATTATTGTCATCCGGTAATCATATGCGATATTTACAATCATTTATTAGTATCTTTGCATTTTTCATATCTCATTATATGCATGAATAACTATCGTTACCATGTATGCTTATGAGCTATTTACTATCATTCCAATTTCATCAAGCTATATGGATGGATTCTACTCAAAGGTCTTTCATAGAGTCCAAGAACATCGAAACGGAGTTCGAGCCCAGAAGAAATTATGACCATTCGAGTTGAAGGCTTCCTATAGAGCAGTGTCTCTAAGCGTAACCGTCCAGTATACATTTTTTTCCTTATTTCTGGACCTAATATGAGCTCCAATATTATCAATCTATATATGGATGGATTCTATACTCAAAGGGCTTTCCATAAAGTCTAAGAACATTCGAAACGGAGTTCGGACGAAGAAATTATGACCATCCGAAGTTGGAGAAATTTTGACAACATCTCCCCTAAAACCCCAATATTTCCTTAATACAAATATTCCTCAATTGAGGATTACAATCAACCAACCCAAATCCAAAACACAACCAAATAGTGAATTAACCAAACAAACTGTAAAGCCGGGTTTTGATTCCTGGTTTGTATTTAAGCCCCCAACCAAATTCATTGTTTGGATAGATTTCATTCTAGTATCAAGTTGGATATTGGTTGAATTCATACAAGACTCCTACATCATGTATTTGTAACCAGGAATAGGTGTTGCAAGATAATTAAGTCTTCCATCAAATTCCAGAACATGTAAAAAGGAGTCAAGCTGTAACTCCCATCTTTATGTGAGGTGTGCAACCCTTGCGAGAGAAGTCGGACCTATAGCGACCGCGTGCGACCGCACGCTGCAAAGGGTGTATTTCAATTTTAAAGTGACATTCTCAGTTTTGGATAGTTATGGTTATCTTAGGACAAGATCAAAACTAAAAAAAAATAATAATAATTAAAGCAGGAACTTCATGTTATGTCGATTGCAGAGAAACAACCGGAAAAGAATAAAAAGTTAGCAGTGAATTAGAACCTCGGTTAAAACTGCGATCTGTAATCTTCCACTTAACTACTAAAGACTAATTTCTCAAAAATCTACTTGAAGAAAAATACAGTCTCCTTTCCTCTCCCCTTTCCCTTTGCTTTTTTTCCCTACAGCCAAACAGACACACAATTCAATATAAACATCGAAAGGGATCAAATTCCATACTTTTCCATACGTTTGATCTTCTTCTCTTCTTTCTTCTCTTCTCCTCTTCTTCTTCTTGTTCCTATCCGTTTTTTGCTCTCCCAAAAATTTCCCAAATGAAGACTAAATGGGTTTTATCGATTTGGGTTAATTTCCTTTTATTTGCACTTTGGTCCTCCATCTTCTTTCTATTTCCTCATCAAGTTATGCATATTTCACTTTAACCTATAACCTTCTTATCTTATGACTTTTGTGTCCCGTCTTGACAAAGTACAAATTTACCCTTGTCTTGTACAAATTCGGGTTCGGGTACTGCCCAGTCAAGCACCCCACGTTTATGTTGCTATCCTATGTGTACGTACATTTTTCTTACTTTTTGTGTCGCCTTTTTTGTGTCTTAAATCTTATGTAAAGAAAGCGAAGAAGAAAAGAAAAGAATTTTCTTCTATACTATACATATGTATATAAATTACGAAAAATTTAAAATGCACTTATAATATACCTAATTATGTTTAAAAATGACTCTGATTGTATTTAAAGGTGCTATAGATTACTTTCATCTTATCTCTC